>QGMI01000411.1:0-32153 GCA_007821535.1 Lachnellula occidentalis
CTTAGACTGCCCGTATTATAGCGAATACTAGGGCTATAAAGCTAAGGCTAGTAGCATTAAATTGCTATTAAATAGCTTTAAATCTATAGCATATAAAGTACTAGAGTTGCTAGCCTTCTAGTACTTATTTATCGACTATAAGCCTAGGAAGCTATAACTCCCTTAAGCTCCGAATGCCGATACTACTAAAACGTACATAGGCTACTCTACCTAAATCCTATAAACACTCAGACTGCCCGCATTATAGCAAATAATAGAGCTATAGAAATAATTTTTATAGCATTATAATATGCTAGTAAAGCTTTAAATATCTATTATATAATACTACTAAGCTTTCTAGCATTTAGGTAGTTATTTAAGAGTAAGAAGTTAGGTACTATATACGTATATATTATTAGACCAATTAGAGGCCATAAAAGTGAGCAAAAACCTCTCGCTAATCCCTAACCTCTTTTTGCTAAGACTTGAAAAACTTGGCACTTTTTCTATACTAAGATATTTGTCTTAGCAATACTACCTAGGTGTAGGATCCTTTTTCTCAATCAAAGACTACTAATATTAAAATATTATTGGCATTAAGTTAGATATAGAACTATACTAGATAAGGAAGAAGCTATTCCTTATAGTTAAATGTCCTAGATACATTCTACTATTTAGCTTTTACTAACTATGATAATTAGATAGATAACTAATTACTATAAAACAGATAGAAGCAGTCCTTAAAGTTATCCCTAGGGGTTTTAGTAGTAGTAGATAAGTTGCTTAGAGGTAATACATTTGATATAGGTATAATAGGGGTCTAAAGGCCTAATTAAGTAGTATATATCTTTTTATATATACGATATATGCCTTTTATAATACCCTCGTCCTTATTAATAATACCTAGTTGCTAATACTCTAACCTAGTAGCTTATATATAATCTATAACTAGAAACTAGGAATAGGAATCTATAAGCTTATCTATAAAAATCTCTTTTACTTCTAAAAGGTAGATATACTTAATTGTATCTATAATATAGGCCTTTATAGACTTGATAAACGTATTATCTATACCCTAGATAAACGGGCTATTAAAGATAATATCCTTATTAAGTAGAGTAGTAGGCTTATACATTAACTAAGTAAGGCTTATAATAGGGATCTTAGGATAGATAATAATCGTAGTAGTTATTATAGCTTTCATTTCTACTTTCTTCCTAAGAACCTTAGTAGGCAGTTTCTCCTTCTAGTTATAGTTATTATAGACTAGGATAGTTTGTAGGTCCTAAGCCTTAGATTTGAGTATATCCTATTTGAAATTAGTATATATTTACTCTAATAAGATAATAATGATTAGCTATTAGAGTTTTCTAACTTGTCTAAGTTCTTAGACTTATCTAAGTTCTTAGACTTCTTAGTCTTATAGAAGTTCCTAGAATAAAAACTATATACCTTTAAATACGTAGCAAGTGTCTATATTATATAATTAATTATCAAATATGAGTAATAAATCCTAAGGCTAGAGAGTATTAAAAGAACCCTCCGCTTTATACTACTTCTAATAAAATATAAATCTAGTAGACCCTAGAGATAATTAGATAATTTATACGCAAAGCTATAGGCAATAATACTAGTAATAAAATATATAATAGATATTATGTTTTTTTAGCCTTTTTTCTATCTAGGAAGGAAACTAGACTAAAAAGCTTACTAATTAAGCAATAAAGATAAGATAGTAGAAAACTAAGATAGGGTAAAGGTATTAATATCCTTAATAGCCTATAGTAGGTCAAATATCTCTAAAGTAGCTTTTAGGTCAAATTAGCTAAAGTATCAACTATCTTAAAGCTTTTTAAACTCCTTCCAAAGAGTAGAGATAGAAGGTCCTATACTAGCAATCTGCTAGAGATACTTAGACTTTATAGCTAAATAAAAGGTAAGTTGCCTACTTCTAGAAGTATACTAGTAGTTTAATTATAGCTTAATATCTTTACTAACCTAGGCTTTAAGAAAAGCCTTTAGACCCTATCTACATTTTTAAAGTGTTTATATAATAGCTATAACCTTACTATATTATCCTTGCCTAGAAAGACTATTTAAGTTATCAGCCTCTTCTTCTCTTATTCTATTATTAGTCTACTAGTTATCCTATCCTCTCTTAATATATTCATTATCGCTCTATTCCTTATTACTCTATTCCTTATTACTTATCTCCTTATTACTACTATTAAAGCTATATTCTAATTAATTAAAAGGTTAATATACTAGTCTTATCTAAGAGGAGATATATTATCATAGAAGACTTAAAGGATAGTATAGGCATAGTAGACTTGATAGAAGAATATTAGAAGTAGGCATAATAGATAATAGACTTATAGGTATATTATAAAGAACTAGTAGAGACGAAAAATGATTTGCTAGGTTTATAGAAGGACTTTATAATAGACTTCAGATTTAGTAGGAGATAGTAGGTAGGGTAGATATAATTCCTTATACAGATAGGAAATTATTACTATTAGATAATAGGAAAGATATTATAGTTGACTTAGATAAAAGAGATTTGTATATACTTTTAAATAAGGTTAGTTTAAGATTAATTAGAATTATAGAAGTAGGTAAAGTATATTATTAAAATAATATAAAGTTTGCTACTAAAAATATTAGATTTCACTTGAAAATCTCTTATTTCCTCTTAGACCCTCTAATAGCTACGTAGTATATAGGGAAAATAGGGGGGTATAATTAGGTATTAAAGATATTAGGGTTGTAGGAGTGTGCTACTAGTAAATAGTAGGGCATTTTCCTACATACTACGCGTAAAGCCAAAAAGAGGGTCTGATTTATGAGATAAGGTCTTGTGCTATTATAGGAGGTCTCGGGGTCGCAACTCTCTGATATTCACCCGTATTCTACCTATTCTCTAGCAGAACGTTTCTGCTCGCCGACAGCTCGCTCGACCTACTCTATAGAAGAGCAATGTACGTAGGTATTTTTCTACTAGGTGAGGTTAGGAGGAGCTAGAGGGGGTCTACCGATTAATCACACGACTAAACGAGTTACAACAGACGACGCCCTCTACGTAGGAGATAAATGCGGCGGAATAATAAAGACTAAACGTACTGAAAAATACCTAGGATCGCGCACGTACTATTAAATACTACACGTTCATTCCGCCGCGTTTTTCTCTACTATATTCGGAGGTAGGACGCCTCTCAGCTAGTACTATTCTTTCCCTACCCTACCTACTCAGAATCCTTTATTTACTCTATAGTTCTACTACACTTAAATAACTTACCATCCTTATAATAATCGCGATGCTAATAATTTTAGATCATAGTATTGCAGCTCTATTATATACTACGTTATAGGTCAAATCAAACAATAAAAGGGACGCGGTTATTATGTGAACATATGGATTGGTGGATAAGTGGCTTTTGGGTCACGTGATATTAGCGCGCATGACTGAGCGAAAAGGCTTACCTCTTCATATCGCGATCTATATCTATACTTCTTCTATACCTAGAAACTAATACATTGCACTACAGATTACTAGGCCTACTTAGTATACTTATATGATACTAATAGTATAAGTTAGTACGAGGCGAAGTACAGATACGCTCCATATAGTTACTAGCATGATATAGATATGGCAAGTAGGCTCTTGCTATGAAGTACTATACTATAACTTATATGTATGTATATAGGTTTGTCAGGCTTGCGTAATACCTAGGTAGGTATATACTACAATTTAGCGGAGATATTATCATAGCTATTTATTACCTTATATGACCTTATCTGTTAGGACAGAAGCATACCATTTGTATCACGTGCCTTAGCGTGTGATGACTAAGCGCTAGAGGCCTAACCTCCACGTAGTATCACTAGCTTTAGCACTTAGAACATCATCAATAATATAGTCTATAGTACCCTAGTAATATAGTAGAAGTAATCATCACCTGTATTACTAATACTGATTAGTAATTGACCTTATAGTCAATCATAGAGCAGCTAGGTAGAACCTTAGTAGAAGAGGCATTATCCTAGAAAAGGAATCATATTGCAATAATATGCTACCTTAGATTTGTACTTATTTTAGTACCTCTACTTCTTATCGTAAAGCAAGAAGATATTATTATAAGAAAGGAATTATAGTATAACCTTAAGACCTTAGATCTACGACTTGAAGTAAAGTAGAATCTATGAAAAAGCAAATTGCGTCTATCATATAGAATAATATTATTTACGAAGATCTAGTCTAGATCTTAAGGCTAGAAGCATTAATAAGTATTAAGAACCTAGTATTATCATTAGAATACTATCACCGATTCGTACCTCTTAATTAAGTACTAGTAAGTATTACTCCCCCTCCTTTTGAAGCAATAGTCTACGCCTATACTTCGAATTTTAACCTCCCTTACAACTAGTATAACTCTCTCTAATTATAGCTACAAATTCTACCTATAGCTCAGAGCAACCTATTTAACCTCTAAGGATTCATACTTCCCTAGAAGATGATTTATCCTATAAAAACGTATAAATCGAAATTTTTAATAACCTAAGCTCTATAGAGTATTCCCCTTTCCCTACGATAATCTTAGCTCTCCTAGAGTATCGATAAGAGCTTAGTAGAACGCTAGTAGTATATCGACACTCCTTTAGATCTACTAGAAGTAATCTACGATAATCACAAGCTCTATAGAGTATTCCCCTTCCCTATAGCAACTCTAACTCTTGTAGAGCCTCATAAGCCTTCCTTATTATATCCGAAAAGCCGAAAAGAGTTATTAAGATCCTATAGCAATAGCTCCTACTCGTAGATCACGAGACATAAGCTATAAAGAGCGCTAACGGCTTTGATATTGCTAATCATACTTAATAAGACGTTAATGCCTTCTTCCTCTATAGTATCGTCTTCTATAATAGTAAAGGTTAGATAGATGAAGTCTTATAGGATTAGATAAGAGGAGATTTCGAAGGATAGACTAAAGAGATATAGAAGAAGGTAATACTATATACTCTCTATACATTCCGAGACTTTATTATTTGCTATAGCTTGTATATTAAGACAGATACTAGAAGTATATCTGCAAATGTCTATATAGTAACTACAGATAACTACTACAAATAGTCAGATGAAGAGGTCTAAAAGTAGCTAGCTAAGGGCCCTAAGAACTTTATCTCAAGATAGAATCCGAACTTCTAGATAGATAAGATCTCTTCCCAATTGGGAAGTATAGCGCTAGGAAGCGCTACAAGCTAGCCTCTTATAGCTCCCTACTACTAGGCCCAATATCATGATGCCTAGGATCGCTAGTCGATAGTAGTAATGCTACTACCAATTGTAATGCCACCTCATTATTAAGAGCCTCAAATACATCATTATCTAGAGCCATAAATCTACTATTAAGAGCCTCAAATCTATTGCTAAGACCCCCGAAATCAGCGATAATAGACCCTATAGTAGATACTACAGCAGACCCCCAAATAGACCCCTATCATCCCTCAATATAGTACTATATAACCCTAATTTCAGCCTCAAATCCTCTATACTACTACTCCTAGAGAGTATATCGACCTCTATAGGATATATAGGAATGATAAGATAAAGTTTAATAGAGGCCTATATGATATCCTTAATACTAAGCTAATAGTCTTTTACGACTACTATAATAAACTTAGTCTCTAGCGAACTCAGTACAGTAATATCTTCTCGATTATACTTATAGGCAGGGCTACTGATTTCTACTACGACTGCCTTTCAAGATAAGGCTATACTTTTGAGGCTATAATATAGATAACGCGAACTTGATTTGAGATAGAAGAAAATAGATAGTTCTATATATTAGAGTAGCAGGAGATAATATTGCCTATTTTCATATATAATAACCTATTAAAGACTAAGTTAGAGTATCTCTAGATGCTCTTTGATAAGCTTAAGGTTATCTAGTATAGTCTCTCTAAAGCATATCAAACTAAGCGATCTATGAAAGATCAGGTCATTAGCGTATATAGAGGAGTGCTAGAATACAGTCTAGTATTATACAAGCCTGTAGATACATATGAGGCTATCTACACCTAATTGCGATCATTAATTAGTATAGCAACTCGCTCAAGAGAAGCTCGATTAGCCTTTAATTAACGATAGATCGAAAAGAAAAGAAGATTTACTAGGGATTATCTTCTACGACTATAGAGTACTATAGAGCCGCACGTCTGCAGAGCCCACAAGCTAAGCCTATTCGGGACGATTCTAAAACGTATCTTATGAGCATTTTACGCTAGATTCTAAGCACTTATTATAATACTTTCTTATTAGTTACTTATTAGATCCTGATCTCGATTGCTATATTACTATTAGCCTATTCGATTGCTATAGATCTATATCCCTACTTTTTCCCTATATTTTCTATCGAGATACCTATATTTGTTTAGCTGCATCACTTGATGCATTTAGCGTACGAGATCTATGCTATAGAGGTAGTAGTAGGTGAGAAGGACCCCTATAAACCCTGTATGCTACTATCCCTAATCCAATGAGGCGATCTAAGCATAAAGAGAAGATTGCTAGTATTAGGATAGAAGCATACCATTTGTATCACGTGCCTTAGCGTGTGATGACTAAGCGCTAGAGGCCTAACCTCCACGCAGCATCACTAGCTTTAGCACTTAGAACATCATCAACAATACAGTCTACAGCACCCTAGCAATGCAGTAGAAGTGATCATCACCTGTGTTACCAACATTATCTGTTACTGATCAAGAGTTCGCGTTACACAGCTACTGTAGGAGTACCTTACGGAGGTACAGCGGTGAAGTATTATTAGTCCCGACAGGGGTATATCCCAGAACACTAGATTTCAACATATCATAACTCTTGCTAAACATATCAGAAAAACATAATTAAAACATAGGAATGCTCGCTATAAACAGGTGAATATAACGGTACTCTTTTTTAAAACTTTTTGGGTTATTACTCTTATGATAGAGGGTTAGAAAGTTCAGATCCCTACAACCGAGCTAACAATACTTAACCGTTGTACCTCCGTACATATTCAACTCCTCGCTTGAACAACACCACTTCTATCAGGGCTTACCTTACCTACCAGGTACCTACCTACCTACCTAGGTACCTACCGTTTCTGCCCCGTCCTCCGTCCCCGCAACCTCAAGCCAACACCGACATGGATTCCAATTCTAATATGAGTTCCAGCATCACTTGGTATGCTTCTATACTCCTTGTACTGGTTGTTGCCTACTACGGGACTCTTCTATTCTACCGTTTGTTTCTTCACCCTCTGGCTGGTTTTCCTGGGCCCCGACTGGCGGCTATCTCGCGCTGGTACGAGGCCTACTACGATGTTGTTCTAGGTGGGCAATATACCTCAAAGATTGCAGAATTACACAGAATATACGGTAACCATGCGTCTTGCAGCTAGCTACTAACTACTCCGTACTAGGCTTCGTAGCTAAACTGATTCTTGATTTTGATGCCTAGGTTCTATCATCCGGATCAGCCCGCACGAACTGCATGTCATTGATCCGGCCTTTTTCTCCAAGCTTTATCAAATGGACGGGCATTGGGATAAATATAGCTGGACCTACGATGCGTTCGGGGCCAAAGGCTCCACGATATTCGGTTCAGGTACTGCATCTCCCCTATCTCCCCCATCATAAACTTCGTTACCATAACTCACTCGACTGGTTCCCAGACCATGATGCCCACAAGGCCCGCCGCCGGGCCATAGCCCCCTTTTTCTCCAAACCAAATGTTGTTGCTCAGCAAAATCTACTACGCCGAAACATCGACAAACTTCGCCAGCGCATTTCTAAGCTCGCTGGAACCACGTTCAACCTTGGCGCGGCCATTAGCGCATTTGCACGAGACAATGTTAACGAATTCGTTATTGGAAAAGCCTACAATGAGCTCGATTTGGAAGACTTTGGTATTGGACTATCTACAGCGTCTCAGGGTGCGGGCTTCTTCTGGCGCACGACGAAGCATGTACGTTGGTTCGGCCCCGCAATAAGGGCGATGCCCGTCGGCTGGGCCATGAAAGTTGCAGATGAAGGCACAAAAGCCTTCCTCCGCTACCTCCAGGTAAGCTACTGTTGGCCATAAAGCAGGCAACTCGGGCTGGTGCGGGTGCTGTTACTGTGTTACTCTTTTGTTAATCACAGAATTCGTCAGCAATCCGAACAAGACACGCGAGATACTTTGGCCGCAACAACGAATTCCTCCCCTGAGAATAAGGGCCAGAACACTATGGTCCATAAGATTGTTCACTCCAACCTTCCACCTAGCGACAAGACCTTTGACCGCATTTTTGAGGAAGTGGCTACCGTGACTGGCGCAGGATTCGAAACGACTGCTAACACCTTGAGACTGATCCTTTACCACGTGTACAGTAATGACAAGATTCTTCTTCGACTCAGGAAAGAAATTGCCTCAGTACCCACCGACCCTTCTGAGCCGATTGCCTTGAAGCAACTAGAGCAGCTACCGTATCTTACGGCTATCCTGATGGAAGGCATGCGCCTAAGTCCTGCAATCGCCACACGAGCGGCGCGTATTTCGGATAGAGATATACCCTACGGCAGCTGGCGTATTCCTGCCGGGACACCAGTTGGAATGACTACTCTCTTGATGCACACCGACGAAAGACTATATCCTGATCCAATGTGCTTTAATCCAAATCGGTGGATGGATTCTACGGCCCGGCGAGAGGCCGATACGAAGTTTGCTCCCTTCTCGCGAGGAACGAGGATATGCCTCGGCATGCAGTGAGTCTCATCGTACCCTCATCTGTGGTAGCATTTTGCCCGTTTTCCTTATACTTTTGCTAACTCAACGGACCACCACCTAGTCTAGCTTGGGCAGAAATGTACCTGCTTCTCACTGCCCTAGTTCAAGATTTCAATTTTGATATCGAGGGCGCTACGGCCAGCGACTTTGAGCTAGAGAAGGATAACTTTGGCATCGGCACCAAAGCTGGGTGCAATTTAGTTACTCATGTCACTCGGTATAAGGACTGATATTACCCGACGTAGCTTAGTGCGGTGGAGGCTGAGCTCGGTAAGCTATAGTAAGTCCTATGCGGGTCGGTAGATGTGGGGGCCTGCCGGTGGGTACAGTACGGAGTACCTAGCTGACCAAGCTCCCTCAGGTATTAAAAGTTGAGACCGCAAAATCACCCCCTTAATTACACCCACATTTAAATAATTATTTTCTCTACAACGCTCTTATAGAACTATTCCAAATTAATTATATGATAAGCTTAGAAGCATTTATAAATATAAATATAATTGCATCTAAACTCTAGTTATTTTTTCCCCTAGTATTATACTATTAATTCCTTAGTATTAAATGCTATAATAGTTAATAAAATCAACCGGCAACTATAATTTAATGCGTTTTAGGGTCTGTCGGGATATAGGGTATTGGAGGTATTGTAGGTCATGTGATCTAGTCACATGACATCGCGTAGCTTAGTCAGCGAAGAGTATAAAACTTCTTCGCTCCTATAACCTCTACTTAAAATACTAAGTAATATCAACTAGAATACTAAATTAGTCTTACTATATAGTAATAAGTAATTAATTATCTAATACCTAAGATACTAATACTAATTAGTAGTTCATCTTATAAGAGATAGCTATAAAGTAGTAAGGTTTTAACTAGAAGAGATAGAAAATAGTACTAGGCTAACTAACTAAAATAATATGCCTATTTCCTATACTAAAGAATTGCAATAATGATATCTATATACTCTCCTAGCCTTAACTAATTAAATATAGAAAAGTCTATAGACATTATTATCTAGAGGTTTAAGAGTTCTTATATACTAACTAACTAGTTAATAGAGCTATATCTACTACGTAGAATAACTTACTTTATAAGCTCTTAAACTAATTAACCAAAACGATAAAGTAGCTATTCTTAAACTAACTAACTATAATAAAGGAACGATTTATTAAGAAGTAATATACTTTTAAAGCTATATAAGCTTCCTCTTCTCTCTTAAAAACCTTTAAATTTTCTATCCTAAATTTACCTCCTTTAGGTCTAAAATACCTAAAGAAATAATAGTTAAATTGAGCGATAATAATAGTACTAATAATAGCAGAGAAGGTAGAGCTCTAAGCCTTAGGAGTATGCTTCCTATTCCTTTATAAGCTTTAATACTAGGTCTAAATGCTTAGCTACTCTAGAGAAAACCTTGCTAAGGCTAACCTATTATAATCCTGATTCTACTAAAATATGCTTATAAGGTAGATAAGAAGATATAAGAATAACTAATAGACATCTCTAATATTAATAATATCAAGTATACTATACTAAATAGCTTCCTTATCTACTATATATGCTTCTACTTAATAAAATAATAGAAAGATAAGGTATTATAAGACTTCTTTCAAACCTATTTTAAGGGATAGAAGGTAGAAACATTTATTGATTATAATAAGAATAACGTCCTAACTTTATAAAGCAACCTATAGAAGAATAGGGTCTTTATAAGTAAGGAAGGAGATATACAAGATGTTCTA
Organism: Lachnellula occidentalis; assembly: GCA_007821535.1. Taxonomy (NCBI): domain Eukaryota; kingdom Fungi; phylum Ascomycota; class Leotiomycetes; order Helotiales; family Lachnaceae; genus Lachnellula; species Lachnellula occidentalis. The sequence goes on from QGMI01000411.1 coordinate 10,525, forward strand.
GTAGATATCTTAATAGAGGAGAGGAGATATTAATAGACTAAGGAAGACGTAGTAATATAGCTATGAAATAGCATATACTTCTACTCTTATATAAACCTAAAGTATAAAGAAAACTTTACTTTTATATCTCCTTTATTATATTAACCTTCCTAATAGATATTGCTAAAACTTCTAACTATAAAGAAACCTTTATATAAATTAAGTATTCTAATAGTAGTCTAAGAATAAGTCTAAGGACGTTTGCATACTTAATAGGAGGATATCCCTAAAAGGGATAAGAGACCTAATAGGCCTGATAATATAGAGAAGCCTAATAAGCCTAATCCTTAAAAGTCTAACGTGACGCCTATTATCATTAATCAAGTTAGAAAGGTATATAAAGATAACCTTTCTCTTTAATAAAAGATTAATAATTTAAGAGGCAGGAACCCTAAAGAGATAGTAAGACTTAAAGCATTATTTACTAGTAAGATAAGGCATAAAGTAAAGATATCTTATCTTATTAACTCGTAATTTAGAGTAGTCTAGTATAAAGAGGATTTAGCTATAATATTTAAATAAGATTAAGCTTAATATGCTTTTTATTCCCTAGAATGCTACAAGTCTCTAAATTGTAGTAAATCAAAGAGTAATAGCAATTATAGTAATTACAAAAATGCTAGTAGCCTTAGGAATAGTAGTAATCGTAATAACCTTAAGTAGGGCATACTACTAATTCTTCCTCCCTTTTAGTAAGGAGACTTAGAATATAAAAGTATAGTACCTCTAGTACTAAATAATAAGATTATTACAAAGTAGATAATCGACTTATTAAAGCTATACTATAATAAGAAGTAGAAGTATAATAGTAAAGTATATAATATATTTAGCCCTAAGATTAAGATCTTCTTTAAAAACTATACTAATATAAATTTCCTCTCTTATCTATATTACTAAGCTTTCTTAACTATATTAAAAGATAATGTATTAGAGTTCTACTATAATACTCTTACTAGAAAGTAGTTAAACTTTCGCTCTCTTATAGAATATATATAAGAGGAATTTAAGACGCTAGAGAATCGCTAGTAATATATAGTAGAATAGTATAGTACGTTGCTTTTAAGCATTATACAAGAACTAGCTAGTAATAATAAAGATATACTAGAGTATCTATAGACGCTCTTTAATTGATTAGTAAAGATCTAAGTATATCTAGCTCTTAATTACTAGAGCGAAAATACCCTTTAAAACTAAGTTATTACTACCTATAATAATATTAAGGAATACGAGATATATATCTTTACTCCTATAGATACCTATTATAGTATTTACGCTTAATTGCGATTAGTAATTATAGTATAATTAAAGGAGAGAAGATTAAGAAAGTAAGTAATAAAGAATAGATAGTAGTACTAATTTATCTCTAAAAACAAGACTAAATCTAATTAATTCTATATAGATTAGACCTTTAGTACTAGTAGAGGCGCTTTCTATAGTCTCCTAAGAAGTAATAGTAGCTATTAAGGTTACTCTAACTTTTAGAATAGTAATCAAGGCTTATAGATATTATTACTATAAAAGAAGTACTATATATATCATAAAGAAAGCTACTAGTTTATAAAGCACTTGAAGGACGAGAGAAATATAGCATTTGCAAAGTTTAAAGAGAAGTTGAATAATCCTAATACTTCATATATAAAGTATAATAGCTTCCTAGTAGAAGCTAAGGGTATTAAGAGCTTCTAGTCTAATAATAATAATGTAAGAGAATGACTCTACGGAGCCTATATAGGAAATGAAAACGATAGTAATAATAATAATAACAAAGAAGAAGTCTATAGTAACTAGTTCCTTATAGAATATAGTAGTATTAATAGCCTAAGTACTATAGTAATTCTTATAGATTAATTAACCTTATATGCTTTTATAAGAAGTAATATTTTTATTAAAAAAGGAAAGTAATATAAGACGGTCTTATATTATAATTCTATATTGAAATTGTTATTTGAATTACTATCTAAATTGCTATCTAAATCGCCTTAATTTCCTGAATCGTCTATTTTTATAGAAGGCGATTCGCTTAGCGTTTTACTCAAAGTAAGCATTCTACTAATTAGCGTTTCGCTAGAAGTAAGCATTTTGCTAGAAGTAAGCATTCTACTAAATGTAAACGTTTCGCTTAGCAAATCACCTCTAAGAGTAGGCGTTTCGCTTAGCAAGATACTTATAAAATTACCTCTAGAATTACCTTAATTTAGATTGATAATATTTATATTTAAGAACTAATACTTATTAGAGCATTTCTATAGGATTATGCCTGATAGTAGTATAGTAAGAGTCTCTATAGTAGGTAAAGGCTAATACATTATACTAATAAAGCTATTCCTAGATCTTAAGATAAATGATAACTTAGCAGGAAAACATACTATTAAGTTTAGTAAAGGTATAGCTATATTGAAAGGTATAGTCTATATCCTAACCCTACTTAGACTAATTACCTTTTATATATTACTAATAAATACTCTATTCTTGCTCTATATTAGTAATATAGATAAGCTGAAGGTTAGGCTAGATAACCTTAAAAACGTCCTAATTTAAGACGATTTAAGAGTCCTAGTTATATAGAAATAGGGACATTCCTAGATACTTTTAAACTAATTAGAATAGATAGTTGCCTACTATTATCTAACTGATAGTAAGCTTTATCAACTCTATTGCTATTTTAGATACCTATCGATTTAGAGACTCTTTAAGATTTTAAAGCAAGCTAGCTATAACCTAGATACTAAGGCTATTTAGAAGCTAATAGAGTACTATTACTAATGCTAGAAGAACTAGAAGGCACCTAGTAGATTTAAGTTCTTACTTTAAAATGACTATAACTTTAATTTTAAGGTTATTATAAATATACTTTAGATTAATATAAAGCCTATACTATAAGTAGTCGATTTAGCTATAAGCTTTCAGGCTATAAGATTCCTAGATAATATGTCTACTAGATGTATATAGGATATGCTAAAGCTATACTAGATCGATTCATATTAAGGACTACTAGATATAGTAGTTTATAATACAAGTACTAATTTTATAGCTATGCAATTTAGATAGCACGCTAGATCTATAAGAATTCAGGTTAAGGAGATCCCTATTAAGGCTTATAACTCGATTAGGAAAGTAGAGAGATACTATACCCCCTTCTAATAAGCTTTTATAATACTCTATAGCAAATTGTAAAGGATATTATATTAAGATAATATCTTCTAAATGGCTATAAAGGCTATAAACGACTTAGTAGGCTTAGACGGCCTAGTGCCTACTCTACTTGTTTTTAGGGCCTACCTATGAATAGTAGATAACTTACTACTATTACTAAATATCACTATATGAGCTAAAGCAATTTAGAAAGCTATAAGCAAAGTATATTAATTACATACTATATAATAAGTTGGCAATACTCTTATAATAAGAAACGGCCTGAATATTTCTATAATTCTCTTCCTTTCCTTCTAATTAGATATTTATATTTTCTGTAAAGATAAAGGCTAGATAGGACTATTTAAGCTAATCTCTATAGATAGAGAAATATACATTATTATACTCTCTAGTAGTCTAATGCAATTCTATACTACTATTATTAAGAAATAGTATATAAATAAGTATAGTAATAAAGTTGACTTTCCTACTAATTTAGAACTCTAATAAGTAATATAAAGAGAAATCGATCTAGATATCAAGCGAGTACTAGAGCTACTACCTATAGACGCTAACGACGCTATGCTAGCGCTAGAAGACGCGCTAGTAGCAGAGTCTAATAATAAGGCTAGAGAGCTTCTTCTAGTATATTAGTATTATCGTAAGGTACTAGTATAAAAGCAAGGCTATAGATACCTAAGAGGATTAAAGAATAAATATTGCCTGATCCCTAATTTAGATATAGAAGTCATATATGTCGCAGTATAAGAGAGTAGTACTAAGATTATATAGACCTTTATAATAGTAAAGGAGAAAGGAGACCTCAAGCTAGCTATTAAATTAAGGTAGTAGGAGTATATTACTATACCTAGGAAGCCATTTGAGGCTTTACAAATAGTAGAATTTAATAGCTTATTAGGATAAGGAGTCTTCTGCTTTATTATCTATAACCCTAAAGTATATAGTTATATATATATCTTTAAGGCTTATATAGTTAATAAAGTTAAGAGGAAGGCTATAGATAAGCTATATAAGAAATTAAGACTTATAATTGCAGGCTATAGTAATCGTAGGAAGGAGTTTATTTTAATATAATCGCTAACAATTTAATATACTAGCTAGCGTATACTAGTAGCGCTTGCCCCCTTATTAATGCTACTAGGATTTTTGCTATAGCTATAAGATATTACTTAGACATATACTTAATCTAAGTTAGACCTAATTAGAAGTATTTTAGTATACTTACTATTACAATTTAGACATTTATACCCTAATAGCATAATTATAATAGTAATCAAGCTATTCTATAGTATTATAGAAGTAGGGACCTATTAGTTTATAATATATAATTATTACTATAAAGAGAAGCTTATAATAAGATCTTCAACCTATGACTCCTACTTCCTTATTACTAAAGATAGCTATAAAGTAGGAATTATTAGAATGTAGATAGATGATACTCTTATCTTCTATAATAAGTAGTTTGCTAAGCTTAAGGATAAAGAACTAGTAAAGGCTAAATTGAAGGCGAAGCTAAAGGAGAAGCTAGTAGAAGGTACCCTCCTAATCTTTAATAGCTATATCTTAATATAGAAAGGAAGCAATCTTCTACTCTAGCAAAAGGAGCAAGAGAAGAAGCTTAAGACTATTAACGTGAAGGCTAGTAACTATAAGTAGGCCTATATATAATAGTACGCTTAAGGCGTATATATTATATCGATCTACTAGCTAGAAGTATCGTTTGATCTATTAGTTATAGTATAATACTAAGACCTAGATAAGATTGAGATAATAGCGCTTAATAAGCGCCTTAAGTAGTAGAAGGCAAACCTTAAGAGAGGCTTATATTATATCCTCCTAGACTTCTTAATAGCTAGGTTATTTATCTTTATTAATAGATTGCTAGTAAATAATAAAGATTTGAGTTCCTAGTTAAGGTATATTATTATGCTAGCAAATGAGGATATAAATAAGGTAGAGAGCAAGTTTACTATTAGAGGTAATATTATATACTAGAGCTTAATAAAGAGTAAGAGAGTTATAAGAAGCAGCCTTACATTAGAGATTTATAGTATAGTTACTAGTATTAATATAGGAATCGTGATTAGCATAATGCTTAAGCATATTATAAAGGAATTAGGACTACCTCTAATCGAGATAGTCATCTATATAGACTCGTACTTCTTTTACGAATACCTTATTAAGCTTAGTACTACTAAGGAGAAGCGTCTTATGATTAATATTATAAGCCTAAGAGAGTTATATAAGGAACGAGAGCTATATGAGATCTAATAGATTAATAGTAAGGATAATCTATTAAACGTAATGATAAAGATAAATCTAAACTAATCATTAGAGACTCTAATTGATAGAAATGTACTTATAGTATAAATAGAAGGCTAGGTAAAGAAAGATAGATTAAGAATATTAGTAGAACTATAATACTAACTACATTAAGCGTTCTCTTATAAGCGTTTTTATAAGCGTTTTGATATACGATTCTAAGCGACCTAAGAGTATACCCCTTATTAGTTTCTTATTAGTTACTAAGATCCTTCTTTATACTCTAATTAGCTAAATCGATCTTTAGCTACATTCTAAACTATATTCTAAACTATATCTTCCTTACTATTTTCCTTATATTCTTTTAAGCTGTACTTTATTATAGTATATATTATAATAAGTCTTTTATATGTTTTAGGCCTATATTATAGAGGTAATAGTAGGTATAAGGGACTATATAGTAGGAGAGAGATAACAATAGGGTTACCCTAATCCTAATATAGTAATACTAATAATAAAAGAGAAGTTGCTAGTATTAGGATATAGGGTATTAGAGGTATTATAGGTCATGTGATCTAGTCATATGATATCGTATAGCTTAGTTAGCGAAGAGTGCAAAACCTCTTTGCTCTTACAACTTCTACTTAGAATGCTAAGCAATATCAATTAGAATACTAAATCAGTCTTACTATGTAGTAACAAGTGATTAATTATCTGATACCTGAGATACCAATAGGGTCTGCTAGTAATATAACCCTTCCAAATCAATAGATAATCATCTCTTAAACGTATTAGAGCTATAGGCATCCATTTCAATAAAAATATAAGGGGTGTAGTAGTTAATTAGAAGATTTAATTAGGTGGTCGGTTTTGCGGTCTCGTTTATTAATTCCCCAGGGAGCCAAGGTATGCCAGGCCTAGTAGCAGCCCTACCCGGTCCTCCAGCTGCTACTGATAGTAGCCTAGGTACCTACCTAATTAGCTACTTACTTCGTAGTAGAGCAAGTGAGCCGCAACCGTGCATAGGTACACCCCTTCGCTAAGAATGACTAGGTTTTATTGAGAGGTAAATTTATGTCTACTTGCATGATGCATGTCGAGTGCGATCGCACATATTAGTACTTTGTACGAAGTAATTTATAGAGTAACGTCGTACCGGTGTGATCGTACTCTTAGAGCCGGAAATACTTCTTAATACTGCGGATAGGATAAATGGGTCTTAGGACTGCTCAAATGCAGGCGCTAAGTGGTCCCGCGCTAGAGGGCTGTAGCCAATGCAAACCTCCGTCCGGAGTCCTACGAAGTAGTAGAAGTCCAAAACGATACGGGGCGGGTGCGGGGCATGGAAAAGTCCTAGCGTTGCCAACCTACCAACACTATATTCGAACAACCTTTCGTGTTATGTTCCTGCGGCTTCCAGTCACAAGAGTGAGTAAGTTTATGTCAACAGTGTAGATATCTAGATAGAAAGACTGACATACTAACACACTCTAGCTGCTCAACCGCCAAACAATCTCATCGGCCATCCGACACCGTTCCGCACAATCTGAACTTACTTCACCTATCATGAATTCGGACGTCAAGCGTATTATGGCCTTCTGGTTCAACCGCAATCCAATGGAATGGATAATTGCTCCCGAGGGTCTCGATGGTCAGATAAAATCCGAATTCGAACCTCTCGTCCTCCAGGCCCGCCGCAACGAGCTGGATGATTGGGCTGCTGAGCCAGAAGCCAGCATCGCCCTAGTCGTTCTGCTAGATCAGTTTTCACGCAACATCTTCCGCGGCTCACCAGACACTTTCGGTGCTGACGCAAAGGCGTGGGAGACAGCCACGAAGGCCATCGCCCACGACTTCGACAAGCAAGCCACTGTCATCCAGGCGTCGGCATTATACATGCCGCTGATGCACCAGGAAAGCCTAATCTCACTGATCGCAGCGCGTTGCCTGTTTGAGGCTCTCAAGCAGAGATGTGTGAGCACTGAAGAACACGACTGGGTTGGTATGGGCATTGCGGCTTCGAAGAGGCACACGGAGCAATTGGAAAGGTTTGGGAGGTATCCCACCAGGAATGCGCTCTTGGGCCGAGAAAACACCGAGGCTGAGAACGAGTTCTTGAAGGAACATATGCCGAGCCTTGGGTAGGTAAGCTCGCCATGTATTGAAGCTTGGGTGCGTGGATGATAGTAGACGCTTTAGTAAGAACAATACCTAATGAAGTTGACACCGGCAATTAACATTGCAGATGAAACTATGATTAGGGCAATTCAAATTTATGTGTGGGCCGTTATAATATTTCTTTGCATTCGTGTATGAATATAAGACTATAGAATTGATGTGAAGGGAGATTCAAGTTGCCGGTCTATTTGCGCCCTCCTATACAAACTCGAGAATGCCCATAGCAGAGCCTTTGGGCTCAATAACATGCTTAAGCTCAAAAGCCGGATCGGCTGCTGGGAACAAGGCCTTCCAGTGACCGACCTCTCCCGAGCGTTAAAGGTATAGGCCATCTCCAAGTCCAACGACCTGTTTATAACGAGGAAAGTCAGACGAAACGTCGTTTCTAAGGTTAAGCTTGGCGGTTTTGAGTCACATACCTGAAGTATCTTTCTTTCCATTGAGCCACAGTTCCTGTTTCCGGCATGAAGGCTACACTTATATGGTAAACCTTATAATTATCGCGATACTAATATTCTTAGATCATAGCGTTCCAGCTCTGTTATATACGTCAATAGGTCAAATCAAACAGTAAAAGGGACGCGGTTACACCGTGCCCGTCGACTAAGACGCGAGTTGTAAGCCATACTTTTATGGACCCATACACACGTTACAAGTTATGGCTATTGCTAAGAAAATGAATTCAACCTGGACGTCATATAGGAATGACGTTTTCCTTTACAACTCTGAATCCTAAGCCTTGGGCTTCTTTCAGCTGGCCGCGGGCATTGAAGATATATTGGACGAGATTGAACTTGCCATTGCTATAGGCGCTCGATTCTTTGAAAGCCGGGCTCTTATGTCCACCCCTAGGGCAGAAGATCTATGTAGAATCAGGATGATAAAAGTGATGGCTCACTAGCTACAGACCCAGTTGAGACGCGTAAGGGCAAGTTTTCGAAGACTGTTCTTGCTGTGACTGTAGAAATATCACAGCCAAGTATATCGACGTTGGTTGTGGCTCGAAAGCTGAATTTCTATGAGCCGTACCAATATTGGCCGGCCATATGGTGTAAATCTAAATACATATACACACAAACCTCCCAGAATGCACACCCAAAGTCCTTTAAAAGGCCATATAACGTACGGTCACGTCCACCCAAAATCAAATCAGACCAAAGTCCCCAAAACCCACTCCGGCATATAGCAAGAAAGTACATAAAATATATACGCACCAAAACCCACATCTTGACGTTCATTCATAATCTCATCACCAGCCAAACTTCTCAACCGCAATCCCAATATCGAGGCCATCTCGAACCATGCCAGCGCATGTATTACGCACAATTCTGTTCATGCCATCCGGTCCACTGACCACTACACCAATGCTCCGTTTCCTTTCTACGGCATGTATACCAACGGCCTCTTTAATAATGGCATTCAAGTCAGGTCTTCCGATCTCAGAGGTAGCGCGAGGGACTACAATCTCTACCCCTCTATTCTCCACATCCCCTAAAGCCTTCCGTCCAATCCAGTCAATATGATCACCTTCGTGGATAATCCATACTAGCACAATCCTCTTCCCGCGTAATGTCGTGGAACCGGAGGCGACCTCCGTATCGGTATGACGCCTGGTACGGAGGAGATGGTGGATGAGAGGCCAAGCAACGGCGATACCGCTGCCGCCAGCGATTATGAGTGCTGTGGAGCAAGATTCGAGGAGCATGCGTGCGTGAGGGGAGCCGTAGGGTCCATCGAGGCGAATAGAGAGGGTCTTGTGGGAACGAGCCCGCATTAGGAGGTCCGCTGAAAAGCCATCTTGAGCACGGATTATAAGGTCGAGGTCCGCTGTATCGTCTTCTGGCGCTGGGGCTCTGGAGGCGATGGTAAAGGGGTGGGCTTGCAAGATGTGTTTTCGTCCTAGACTTGGGATGCTGACGAAGACATGGTCTGTTGGCATCCAGCCTGCTGTGATGGGTTTTCCGAAGATATAGTGGGGTTTGCGCTGAATGGTGATGGTTGTTGATAGTTTGACTGTATCGTCGTCTTCCATGATTGTAGCTCTTGCTTCGACGGTACTGGATTTTACCCCTATTCGGTAAACAAGGCGGTCTATGAGGAATATGGCAAGGGAGACGCCAACATAGGGTCTTGATGCTGAATGGTGCAGGAAGACGAATATGAGGCCGATGATTTGAAGGACTATATGTAGGCCTAGAAATAACTCGTACCAACGCTGACGGAAACTGGCTAAGGATGTGAAGTATAAGAGTTCATAAGAGATCAAAGCAATGAGGCCAAGGAATGTGACTTTTAGTGTTAAGAAACGTATGAAGCCGAATCCGCTAGGACGAAAGATTTGGTACCAGGTGGCGACCATTCCAGCGAAGTGCAGGAGAGCCTCGAGACATAACAATTCCCCCAAACGACGGTGTATGAGGTTTAAAGATTCATAAGATTGACCCATGAGTAACTTTAGGGGCTGATTCTTTGCGGCCAGGATATATAAGTACGGGAGGTTGGCTACAAATAGCAGACCGAATCTATCGGCCAAGACGAAAGTTTCAGAACTGCTGAAGTTGATATGGTAGTACATATAAAAGACGTTCAGTCCAATGAAGGCCAGCACTGCCAACGAAGTTCCATTCGATGGAAGGACCTTGTTGAAGAAGGGTATTGGTCTTGGCTGGTACACTAAGAATGACCTTATATAGGAAATCATAGTTCGCCGAGGATGCAGTGGATGGAGTGCATTCTCTTGATGTAGAAGCGGGGTCTCCTCGTCTTCGTCTTTGTCCTCGTCCTTGCTTAGATTATTCCGTGGTGGGCTTGCAGACCCTTCAGTGGTACTACTACCTGAAGATGAACTCCCTTCGACTTCGCCTGCACTGATCCTGTCCACTTTAGAGTACCGAGTTGTGTTCTTTGCATCCGCATCATATTCGTCCTCGGCCCCGAAGGTTCGCAGCTTCATAGCCCGTCGTCTCCTCCATCGAACCAGTTTTCCCGTCCAGTGTCCCACGGATAAGAAGAATATAATTCCCAGGATAATAATATGATACGTCAAAACAAATCGTCTCGAAAACAATAACCCTTCAATTAACTTCCCGAATCGCGGATCCGCTTGAGGAGGCTTGTCGTCGGCGGTTGTGTAGGAGGAAGCCTTGAGCGAGTATCGAAGGACATCTCGTAGCCATCGTGATTCCTCCATCTTGATAATCTCGACCGGTCGCCGCCGCGTCGTGCTACGATGACACAACCAGTCGAGCAGGTACTGTACAACAGATAAGTGACGTTCCGAAAGCGGGCCGGCGGCGGAGGCGGGGTATAATCTAAGCAAGCCACCTTATCACCCTAGCGTGCCAAGACGCCAAGACCAGGTTCCAGTTGTTTGAATTTCGGAGAGCCTCAAGAGCTCCAGGACAAAATTACCTGAGCCGCTGTTTAAGCTTACCACAACGCCCAAGATGGCAGACAAGGAGCTCAAGTAAATACACCCCTGAGTATTATCTCACCATACGATCGAAGGCAGAACTGATGCCTCAAGCAGGAAAGATGGAGCGGCGACCAATCCTCGAGGCATCCCATATGCGCCATTCGTCGACAAGGTGGAAGATTATGTTACCGGCCGCGCAGAAGTCGAGGCGACCTTGAAGAAGTTCCAAGAGATGATACAGTACGTTGTCGAATCGAGACTACCAGAGACCCAGGGCTCATTTTTTGGTCAGAAAATATCAGTTCATGGAAGCAAATAAGCAAAGAGCAGCAATGGGCCACAGGGAGAAAATACCAGACATACAGAAGACGTTGGATATGGTGAAATTTCTCAAGACAAGAAAAGTACGTCTCCGATCTGGAACTTACATTTCAAAGCTCAGGAGCTGACCAGATGTGATAGCCTGGTGCGGACCCAATAGAGACGACCTTCGAACTGAACGACACTCTGTATGCAAAAGCAAACATACAACCTACGGAAGAGGTTTATCTATGGCTTGGAGTGAGTCCCCATGCGTTCTCCAAGAGCTGATGTTGCGAAGCACCACTGACAGGGGTAGGCAAACGTCATGCTTTCGTATCCCATCGACGAAGCTGAGGAACTACTTACGACGAGACTTGCAACAGCCAAGCTGAACTTCACAAATTGTGAAGAGGATCTTGACTTTCTGAGAGAGCAGATTACGGTATGCATACTCCATGAAATGCACACGGACGTTTCCATTCTCGTAGCGGTGAGACTGACAATAGATAGACTATGGAGGTTGCTACAGCACGAGTGTATAACTGGGATGTGACTATGAAGCGGAAAGAGAAGCAAGACCAAGAAGCGCTGGAATCTGGAGGAAAGGACGGGTCGCCAAATGGATGATATGGCCAAATATAGGTCAAATTGAGCGCAATCAAAAATCGGATAACAATACGACCTTGATTGAACCTCACATAGTGCAAGCCCCTCTGTGTGAATATTACATTGTGCAATTGTTGTCTCATGATTAACTGATCTTAGCCGTTTTTAATTGACAATCCTCGAAAAGACAGATTACCCCTTTCTCGCTTCCTTTCCCTTAATTTGATTGCCCCGCTTATTGGCGCATTCGTCACTGATTGCCTCGAGTGTGACTGCCCCAGCTGTGCGCCGAAGAAATTCCAGGCCAGAACCTTGCTTGTTGATCGGTATCCCAGCCAAGCAGCAACCCCACGAACGACTTTATAAAGTCTCACAACTCCACCTCCTACTTGTACAGTCTCTCCAATCCTCTCCCTCCTCTCCTCTGCATCACCGTCACCATGGCTTCAGAATACCCCACCATCCAGAACCTCGATCCCAAGTACGATCACTACGACTATCCCACCGTCTCTTCCAACAAGCAAAGCGGCCACCCAGGCCACACAACCCCCCAGCAGGATGCCCAGGTCTACCAACTACGCACAAAGCTCGAGTCAGAGGGCCACACTGAGCGACTGGATACCATAACTCTGGTACGTCCCCTCCTTCTTTCACAATTTTGAAGTCTGTGGCTAACTTGGCGGTGTAGCTACGATTTCTGCGTGCCCGCAAGTTCGATGTCGCCCTTGCTGAAAAGATGTAGGCTACCCCTCACCAACTACACGAGATACATGCTAAATATATGGCACAGGTTCGTCGACAGCGAGACCTGGCGCAAGGAGACCAATCTTGACGATTTGGTGAGGAACTTCGACTACACGGAAAAGGAAAAAGTATTCGAATACTACCCCCAATATTACCACAAGATTGATAAGGTAACCCCGACGACAAATCTGTTACTGTCGAATATATAACTAACAAGCGCACAGGATGGGCGACCAGTCTACATCGAACAATTAGGCAACATTGACCTGACCGCCATGTACAAGATCACCACCTCTGAACGAATGCTGCAAAACCTGGCCGTCGAGTACGAGAAAGTGGGCGACCCCCGATTACCCGCCTGCTCACGAAAGGCTGGCGCACTCCTCGAGACCTGCTGCACGATAATGGATCTCAAGGGCGTCGGCCTGAGCAAGGTATCCTCCGTCTACGGCTACGTCAAGCAAGCTTCCGCCATGTCGCAAAACTACTACCCTGAGCGCCTCGGCCGCTTGTACCTGATCAACGCACCCTGGGGCTTCAGCACCGTCTTCAGCGTTGTCAAAGGCTGGCTAGACCCCATCACCGTCGAGAAGATCCACGTGCTCGGCAGCGGCTACCAGAAGGAACTGCTCGCGCAGGTCCCTGCTGAGAACTTGCCCAAGATCTTTGGCGGTACTTGTGAGTGTGCTGGTGGATGTGCGCTGAGTGACGAGGGTCCTTGGACTGACCCTCAGTGGGCAAAGCCCCCAAAGTGGCTGCAGAATGACAAGGCGGCCGGGGAGAAGAAGGAGGAGACTATTAATAACGAGAATGTCAACCCGGCTACCACTCATGCTGCCCAGGCGCCCTTTGCTGCTCCCGAGGCCGCTGGTGATGAGATTAAGGCTGCTCCTGCTGCGCTGTAGATGAAAGTAGGAGAACTCGAGGAGTGAAGCATGACTGGTGTGGTATGGTGTGGAGTTGAGAATTTGCGATGGGAGAAGAAAACGGGTGCAGAAGAGAAGCTGAGCCTGGGCCTCTTTGCTATAGGATTTCCTATGCATCGCGAAGCCCTTGGCGGTGTCTGAATTACTAGAGAGAGTACACGAAAGAAACAATACCTAAATTGGGGTCCAGAGAACATGATTGTGTCTGTTTGCACGTTTGTCTGAAATTAATTTCTCAGACCCTGCTGTCACTCTGAGTTGAAGATTTATGCAACTTCTTGCGAACCTTGTTTATCCTTTTGAAGGATTGCCTGACATAGTCCTCCAACAACATTTATTCGTTCATTAACACACTTCGTAAGAAGGTATTTTGTTTTAACAGGCATTTTCGTTCCCGTATAATCTTGCGAAAGCGACTCATCAGTCATCTATTCGACATAACCAGCATAACCATCATACACAAGTCTATTCATCCTCACTCTCCTCCTCACTCTCTTCCTCATCACTCCCACTCCCACTTTCACTCTCACTCTCCGCTTCCCTTAGCCACTCCACAAAAACCCCCGTCTTAGCTCTAACCCTCTTCATCTCCACATCCTCATCCTCCCCCATCCCCTCAGCCTCCTCCCACCACCTCAAGAACGCCTCCTCCCCCACAACCTCCTCCTCATACAACCGCTGACAAACCGCCGCAAGAACCAAAGGCCCACTACCACGATTCACCGCATCCTTCTGCAAACACCTCAGGAAATCAACAGCGTCCTCTTCCGTCCCCGTACTCAACGCCACGTTCTTCAGAAACGGCACCGCGCCACCAGTAGCGAACGCCGATGCGGCCGCTTTGCTAGCCTCGGTTTTCTGCTCGCCGTCGACGAGCTGCGAGATGTGTTTGCTGAACGCGACGGCGATGGCGCGGCGGATCTGGTGGTCCGTGGCGTCGTTGCTGAGGCGCAGACCCATGAATTCTAGTTTCGCCGAGTCGAAGTCGCCGTGCTCGTGCAGCGTGTCTAGGATGCCTTGCACGGCGTCGTGGTGGAAGCCTTCGTTGTCGCCGTCGTCGGAGAGCGAGGTGAAGGAGGAGAGGCGCGAGCGTGGACCGCTGGGCTCGTCGGCGGAGGAGAGAGAGGAGGAGAGGGTCGAGATGGAGGCGTTGGACAGGTTTAGGTGTTGCGTGCTGTAGATTAGGGAGGAGTGGAAGGCGGCTTCTTCGTCGTCGGAGAATTCTTCTGCGTCGCGGAACTCGTAGCCGTGACCTGATGAGCCGACTATTGAGGGGTCCGAGGGGACTTCATCCTCGGTTTCGGAATCATCGTCTCGTTTCCGCTTGGCGCGAGTGATGCGCTGGTTGGGTCTTATTTCAGTGTTGTCTGATAAGCCGACTTTGTAGGATATCAGAGCTCCGGGTTGGATTTTGCAGGACTTGCCGATGACGGCTTCGTTGGCGATGATTGCTCTCTCTACATGAGATCCATCTCCGATCAATACGTTGTCCCAGATGTAGGCGTCTTTAATCGTAACGTTTTTCCCAATTTGGCAATCCCTTCCAATGATACTGTTGGATACCACGCTCCCAGCGCCCACACTCGTTCCCTTCCCAAGCACGGTTTTCTTGCCAGCTTTGCACGTCCTAGCCAGCATCACATCGTTCTCCTTGTATAATGACCCCCTTTCGAACTTGTAACTTTGCCCTGCGACAAGATTGCTGTCTGGAACCAGAGGATATGTCCATCTCCCAAGCACATCTTTGCTAACCGAGTCGTATGATTGTAAATTGAAGACTCTTGCCGCATATCGATCATCCACAATCTCCGTATGTATCGTCTTCCCGTTTAACTCATAATCCTTCAACACGCCATGCAAAAAATGCCGCCTCGGAACCTCATAGTCAAAACTCTCAGCCCACAGCGCCAGCACATCCGGCGTGCAGATATCAATGCCACAGTCAATTAAATCCGTCCGGACCTCGATATCCTTATGATCCTTCAGCAGCTCTTCGTCCAGATCCACATATTTGTGTGCTTGCAAGGGATGCATCTCTTCATAATGCACACACCGATTCTTGCCCGGATCAACCACAAAAACAGGCGTAATCCCTTTCGCCTTTGTCCTATGCTCACCCAATCCCCCCGCCCTAAGAATCATAGTCATAATAGCATTCTTGTCTTTAACCCTCCTCTCCCTATGATTTCTCAACGCCTCATCAATAGGTAAATTCGAGACCAGATCTCCATGCACCAGCAAGAAATCTCCCGTAATCATATCCCGCGAATCCAAATCCCGCAGCGCGTCGCCTACGGAGCGGGCTGTAGTTTTGACGATCTCGAGCGTGTTGAAGGGCGATGCTGCCGAGGTGCTGGGGTGCCATTTGGAGGAGAGGATGTAGGATTGTACGGCGCTGGTGTGCGCGCCGCAGTAGATGAAGATGTCTGCTACGCCGGCCATAGCGAGGAACTCGAGCGTGTATTCGATGAGGGGCGTGTTTGCTAGGGGGAGGAGGCACTGAAGATGTTGTTAGCCAGTGCTCATCAATCCTCCTACATCCAATTGAACCCGAAGGTATGGATGGAATAGAAGAGCGTACTCTTGGTGTTTCCAGTGTAAAGGGATTAAACCGCGTTTCGAATGAATCTGCGAGAATCTGTCTACAGTTAGTAAACATCTTTATCGGGTATAATTGAGCATGCACATACCACAGCTTGAAGTGTATCCTCTCTGTCATTCTCGGACTTCTTCCCACCAGCGGCTTTCTTCGCCTTTGCAGCTCCCTTTCCCCCCGCGGCCACTTTGCCCTTCTGAGAATGCGACATCTTGCGCGATTATTTCCCCCAGCCTGTCTTGGTATTTCTTGTCACGGAATATGTTAAGCCGGTCAGTAAAGTTCTTACAACCATTCGTATTTCCGGTATTCCGGTAATTCAGAGGTAAATCGAGGTGAGGTGGGGTGTTGGAGGCTCAAACATAAAAATATTTAGAGCTTGAGTCACAATCCGACCCGAACCCCGTCCCGCGCTAAGGTAACAAGGCTGGCCAGGCTCCTTCAGGGGCTTGCTTGCAGGCACTGCCAGGCAGGCTTGCATGTCATCAGCTCACAAGAGTCTAGACGTCGATAGACCTTTTATATCCCGAAGGGTCACTTCTTATTTCAACGTCTCTGCATCTCTCTTTTCATCTCTTCCTTCTATTTACACTTTCTTCGTTTTGCGAACTTCTGCGGTTGCCATCTCGCCATCTGCTCTACGTTTACCTCAAGAGCACGCATCACTTAATATATCTTCAAGTGTGAAGGTAGATAAAGTATAAATCCGATCAGCTTAGATGGTGGTGTGTCGAGACTAAAGTACAGGACACACCGACTGTCTTGTCCGGACGAAAGGTTATTCCCACCAGCACCAGCAGACCATGCACCGAACCATGCAACTCAAGCCTACCCTCAAACGCCGCTGCGAACTTGCAATAATGATATTTCCACCAGCGCCAAAAATCATATCTCATCTCTTCTCTTCCGATCAATCGAGCATCAACTGCACATGAGCGTTCTGTGGGAGCAGACTACACATTAAATATACAAAAGTAACGAGCAGATAACCAAATAGCCACATTGGAACAAGAAACGACCCTCTATGTGTTGGCTCTATGCTTCCTGCTATTGTTGAAACCCCCCTTGGCTGCCTGGGGGTGGAGGAGGGAACATCCTCTGCCGCTTCACTTCTGGATGCTCGTCTGGAGGACCACCGCTCATATCTGACATGACCCTCCGATGCTGCGGAGTTCCTCTAGGCTGCCCAATTTGATTCGGTGGAAGTTGGTACCCAGATTGCGGATGTGCATGTGTGGGGGTCATTGGATAGGGATTGTCTCTCATAGGCGCCTGCATGTAACCAGGTGGGGGCCCTGCAGGCGAATGGCCTGGCATTTGGTTCGGCGAGTGCCAAGGTCCTGCTGTGGCTGGTGACTTTCCAGAGGACGTCTCATCTTTCAGCGACTGCCCTGCGGATAATTGGGCCATGTTCAAACCAAGAGGAGGATGAGGGGCATTCTGTGGTGCGAAGCCACCTGGGTGTGGCATTGGCGCTGAATTAGGGAACTGAGCGCCTTTCAAGAAGGATGCTAGATGCTTCTGAAGTGATTTTAGCATGCCCTCCTTGGTGAAAGGCTTGGGTAAGACATCATTCATTCCTATTCAAGTCAGAAGTTATGCTAGAAGTCATGACAGTGGACTAACCGTATCGAAAGTACATATCGATATCATCGGTTCTTATGTTGGATGTCATTGCCACAATTGGAATATCTGGCCGGAATTCTCGTATACAGACAGTTGCAGAGACACCGTCCAGGTTGGGCATAATAATATCCATAAGGATGAGATCATATTGACCCGCACCATTGTTAATTTTGTTTACGGCTTCGAGACCATCACGCTGAGAAATGTTAGCAAGAGGTCAACTAACATATAACCAAACAAAACTTACGGCAGTCTCTACACCGCATTCAAAGGCTTGCAAAAACTTGGAGCCAATCTTTGCACACATCTTATCGTCCTCCACAAGCAAAACTCTAGGTTTGTTCATTCCCCATATAGGTTCCATAAGACTTTTCTTTCGGCCAAGATTTGCATTCCCCTCAGGCACCATTTCTGGCATTGGATTAATAGGTATCATGCCATTAGGCGGTAATGCATAAGGAATATTGTTGATATGCTCGCTATTTATCGGATCGATGCCGTTTGTATGACCAACAGGATAGACCATACTATCTAGGTCATTGCCTCCCGAGTATCCAATATGTGTGCTCGATGTTTCAGATGGTGGAGCCATGTTCGCACTGTGATCATTCGGAGGCGTAGAATAGTCGTGGCGGAAAGGGAAATCGGCCGTCATTTGCTCGAGCGTCTTATTCGGAAGGCTATCAACAGATATTTCACCGAGTAATTCAGACGCCTGTTGCAGCGGAGATGCAGGATGATCATCTACCGGGCCATCATTTGACAACGATTCTCTAGGTCCTATCCCAGGCGCCGTACTGCTCCCAAAAGGCCCTTCGATCCGGCTGTTCCGCCTTTGCGCGTCGACACTGTGCAAGAAACCCATCACTCTATGCATAACCCCATCATGATTCTTGACGAACTTTTGTAATTGTACAACTTGTTGAAGTAAGACGACGTGACCTTGAGCCAAATCTTGGTACCTCTCGGACATATGTTGAAGCTGTTGTTGAGTTGCCATTAGTTGGCTATTGATAAGATCTATTTGCTGAGCTGGGTATTGATCGTCTATGGCTTGAGCAGGTTTCCGTGGGGCGGGGGCCTTCCGTCTGATATTGTCCAAAGAGTCTTTCTTGTTCGCTTGAAACTCGGGATGCTTGAATTCCCAGGCCTGGTTGATCATTAGTCCCGAATACTTATAGCCCAGAACAAGTAGATACTGACATTAGGTCCATACTGCGACGGCGCATTATCTTCGTTATTCTGTCTGACCTTGTGGAAGTCATATTTGTTTAGTTGTCGGACGAAACTCGCAAAGTTGCTGTGCTTAAAATGCTTTGGGAGGATAGACTTGGTAAACTTTTCGTTCTATGGCGGGTGTCAACATCAACATCAACAACAACAACAACGGGGATGATTGTAAAATATCCCATACCTCAAGTACCACAAAGCTCTCGCCCCCTTCCCCCCAACGGACAATGGCATCGTACGAGGGGTCCTCCAGCATCCTAGTCCAGCGCGTTAGTCAGTTGTCGCATCAGAAACAGTAATGGCCACATGGCTCTTTTGAGACAATGCAATGGCTTCTCACTTGTATAGTTTGCGAACCTGTGTTATGGTTAGTTGTGGCGCCGTGAAGGGTGAGTGAGGATCTAGACCGTGAGAAACTTACGAAATCGCTAGAATTGTTCGCGGCAGAACCTGCCATATCACCCTTGTCCATACTGAGGCGCGCTCGGGGCTAGTTGAGCCTGGGTCGTTGATGGTTGTACGTCCTGTCGTATTCTGCCCGATCCTATCCTATCTTATCCTATTCTATCATACAGGCGCACAATATGGGGGTTCGCAACGCAAAGGGGGAAGGGCGAGCAAGCAGATGGATGGATGAGGTGAAAGTAGACGCACGGCCGATGAAGACTTCGTTCGGACGTCACTGTGCAGGCCAGGAGCCCTTGGCGCAAATATTAGGGGTGTGGACACTGTGGAGGCTCGAGCTTGTCTGGCGATGCTCCGTACAGTACAGTACGCTGGATCTGAACTGGTACGGTCCTGGCTGGTGGGTGCTCTACAGGCGAAAGTAAAAGTGATTGGGATTCAATAATTGATTTCAAGATCTAGACAAGGCGAGAAGAGACAGGACAGGTAGGTTATGGAATGGACGACGGATGCAATCCAATGCTGCCGGCTGCTCGTAGCCTGATTGGGACTACTTTACGCTCCGTAGTTGCACACCACACACTACACTACACTGTTGACAAGGTTGATCAAGGATTCTAGGGGATGCTTTTCATTCTTATTCACCGATTAGTTCCAGTGAAAGAGATTTACACCACTACTCCAGCCTCCAATCACTCCGGCCATCCCTCCCGCGACTTTGTCTTGTGCTGGAAGTAGTTACAGCGCCACAATCGCCATCGACATCTTGTCTTGTCAAGTGCTGTTGATATCGCATTGCGGCTATACCATATCTGGACTCTCACCCAAGCAGTGCCTCACGATTGGAATCGGGGACTGACTCGGTCTACTTCTCCGGAGTACGACGGTATACCTACCTACAGATCACCATCAAACTCGCCCTGCCAACAATCGACAATCGACAATCGGCAGCGGGGCCAAGGCGGTGAGATACACTGACTGACTACTTATATCCAAAGGATCCGATCTTGCAATGATCGCCCAGCAATTGCACTTTTATCCCAAATTATCTTCATTGGCGACGCAACCACCTCGGGGAAAAGAAAGTGTTGTACAGTCATAAGAAATGACACAAGAATCATAGGGGTCTTCGGAGTACATATGACCTTGGTGCTCCCCTCATAATAGCCTCCAGCATCCAGCCTCCCTCCCGTCCTCCATACGGGTACCGACCTTGGAGGACACTGTCAGGTCCCTGCTCAACCCACAACGCAACCCAACCAGCTGGGAATGGCGCAGTCGGCACGAGCAAGCCGCCTTGGTCTCGGTCAGACTTTAATAGCAGTATCAACGATTTATCGGATATTACTGTAACTCTACAGTAACTCTACAGTATTGCTCGTATATCTCCATTCTCCAAGGCATCCTGCAAAGGAAACAACTCCACATGTTTCGGCCTGCCTGCCTGCCATCCTCTTGGGAGTAGTCCGGTTCACCATGAATGGACCTATCAGACAGATCTTTCGGATGATCTTATGTATAGCTGATCCTAAAAGAGGTGTGATCGCCCCCTGGATCGGATGTCACAAAGGCCCTAGCCGCTGCATAGGACCCTGACCCTCCCCGCCCTCCTTCCTTAACTGCTGCCACTTCCAATCCTTATAGACGGGACGGGACAAATATATAGGCTGCTACGCGAAAAAGCGCGTCTCGTCGCAATAATAATAGTCTATCCAGTGCTTGTACGTCGTGATCCTTCACATATCTATTTTGGACTTTCAGGACTTTCATCCGATCCCGCGTCTCCTGTCACAATATGAATGGAGGAGAAGAAAAGACAACGCGTGTATGGTAAGAGTACAAAGGGCTGCCTTTCAATAATATTGCGGCTTTGCACGGAGACAAAGCTCCTGGTACTTCGCCATCAAAAGCACGATGGCTTTGTGTAGCCGCTGTAGCGAGCATCTGGTGGTGTACCCTTGCGTCGATCTTATTGAGAGACCATGCTTTATTTATATATATATCTTCTCCGCGCCAGCAACTTCATGATTCGAGAGCCTGCCCGAAATGCCTGAGCTCTATATGTCTTGCGGCGGACCGAAAAAGAGGCGCCAACTTAATCGGTGGCCTCCCCCTGCCTTCTTCAACCCTCAACCTCCAGGCGTTG
>QGMI01000412.1:0-32124 GCA_007821535.1 Lachnellula occidentalis
GATTAATGGATGGTGGGGGATTTTATATACCAGACCTGAGAGAAAGTATGTTAGTGGTTTATTTTGGTAAATAAAGGTGAAGAGCGGGCTTGGTTGATAGGAGAGGAATGGGGTGGTGTAAGGTACCCAGTTTCTTTGCCCGTCGATTAGGGCGGTTGTTTGTTCTAGGACTTGCTTGTATGCTTCCTCTTTCGTTACGTCTGGAGCGAAGTTGGAGGCTTCGGCGTGAACCTGTCGATTTGTAAGTGGGAAGATTTATACTCAATTTGAAGCGTTTATACCATGACGAAAACTGTAATACTTTTCCTTTGGAGTTTTTATAAGAGAAAAAGGATGATTGTGGATTACGAAGCAAAACTTCAACTGCCCGTAATTTTCGCAATTTCACGTGATATCAAAAAGAATTATAATTAAGAGGAAGCTTTGGTCAGTATATTCTAAAGAAGCAAGTTCTCATAGGACTTACAGCACTGATTAGGTTGTCGCACAAAGGGTTGGTTCCAATAATTTTCGTTAGATCATTAAGCTCAATATCTATGCCGATGCTTTTTCGAGTCCTTCGAGTCCATCAGATCCTCTTCCACTGTGACGGCTAAACTTGTGGCTCCCAATGCCCTTGAGCCACCGAGCCGTCTTCCAGCATAATCCCTATTTGCGACCAGACCACTCTCGCTCTCCACCATCTCGTGCTCAGCATCCTCACTCAACATAGTGCCCTCGATACTCAAGAACCCCTCTCCCGATCGTGACTCGACTCAATTTCCCGCACTCTGAATTTCACCATACCCTCCACCTTCTTCCCCTCCCCATCAACATAATGCCCCGCCCCTTCCTCCGCATAGATCTCATCTTCCCCATCCCCCTCTTCCCGCTCTTGCACCCCCACCCACTTCCAATCGCTTGGTAGCCGTTTCCGCTCGATACTCGCATTAAAAAGATTCCAACATACTATTCCCAGATGGCCCTCATTCGACAAATTTATATACCCCTCCAACCAGGCCCCCTTTTCCGGTTTAAAGAGCAAAAATTCAGCAGTGACCCATGCCCAGGACACAGCATACTCGTCAATATTCTGTAGTAAAACGTCTTCTTCGCCATCATCGCCGAACGGCTTTTCCGAAAGGCGCACGTTGTGGTAGGACAGTAGCACGCCGGCGAGCGGGGGGTAGTAGGTCAGGATTAATGGCGAGAGATGTTCGGCGCAAAGACCTTCGAGGGGCGCTTTCTGGGAGACGGGCGCGAGGGGGAGGAAGAGGCTGGAGGTTTGCATGTGGAATGGAGAGACATTCTCGGGTACTTCTAGGATGGAAGTCGTGGTCGGTTTGTCGCTTTTATGTTTCTTCGATTTCGATTTATGCCCGCCGTCTTCCTTGTGGTCGCGTTTCCGTTTCTTCTCGCCGTGGGTAGTCGATTTGTGTTTCTTTTCCGACTTCGATTTGTGCTTCTCGGAACCCATGGCGGAGGTTGGTGCTGCAATTGACATTGCTTTGGATATATTTCGAGGGGAGAGGAAGCTAATTCTTCTAGTGAGGTTGAAGTTCAATTGAAAAAATTAGAGTTACTTGGATGCACAAAGGTGGGGCAATGTGTCCGCTAGCGCCCCTCTCCGTGGCCGAATAATGTGCCAGGGTTTTGGTACATTATCTGTCCTTGAGGTTGGCGGCCTTCTTCGCGACAGTCCTACTTTTCAGATGTTACATGACATGTACTTTCAATATACGTCGGGCAGACTAATTCCCTTATACTTCACCTTCTTTTGCTTTCTTGCTGCATGAACTCCTTACCTCTCTTTTGAAAGGTTGAAAGACAGCTTTCACAATGTCTGCGAACTTACTCTCTCTAGCTGGCTGGACTTTTCTACCAAATGTACGTATCGCCTCTTACTATACATGGGATTCAAAACTGATGAAATTCCACAGCTGGTAACAGGATGGGTCCAGTCCATCTTCTACGGGATAACGATTCGAGCTGGTGATCCCAAACCACAACCCGGGTCTCCCAAATTTATGCTCCACCGCCGGCGCATCCACATCATGGTAGTATCCGCCTACCTCCTCTACACAATATACGAAGCAGACTGGGAGATCCGACGAGCCTCGGACTTCTACCAAGACCTAGGCATACCACACAGCTCCACCGAGCGCGACATAAAATCCCGCTTCAGACGACTAGCAGCAATTTACCACCCCGACAAAGTCTCTGCTTCCTCTCCCTCCTCAGAAGGCTACTTCGTCCACCTAAAACTCGCACAAGACACCCTCCTCAGCCCCGCAAAACGCTTCGCATATGAGCGCTTCGGCCCCGACATGCTGTCCTGGCAGCGCTGCTCCAGCATATACGATTATGTGCTGCATGGCCTACAAACCATCCTCCCCTACTACGGCGCCGCCGCGGTCGCCATGTACATGCTAGGCCTGCTTGGCTATCTAGACTGGGGCAAATACTGGCGTTGGTTAACAGTCATCTGCCTCTGCGTTTTCGAGATACACGCCGTCACACGCCCATATTTCCCAGCCGTGGCAGCGAAACTTATAAATCCCCTCTTAACAACATTCACATCTCACCCGCCCTACCTCCCCTTCCAACTCATCGCACTCTGCAAGAAAATGAGCGTCACCCTCTACATCGCATTCTCTCAGATCGGACCTTTACTAGAGACGCCCAGCGGGGTGTCTACAAACGCGAATCCGGAAGTAGCGCTGAAGCAGCAGATGGATCGGCTGGACGCAACTGCCAAAGCGGCGGAGTTTGAGACGACAAGGCTGATGGCGATGGAGATGAGTCCTTTTATCGGGGACGAGCAGGCGCTAACGGGGCTGAAGGGGAGAGTCAAGGAGTGGTTGGTGCAGAATACTATTCGGAATGATCCGGAGGTTCGCGATGCGGTGGGGAATCTGCTGAAAAAGAGACGACCGGATGCGCCGGCGGGGGCGAGGGGGAATAGATAGTATATAGATATATGTGTTGTTTGTTATAGCATAGCGTTGGGCATTTAATAGAAAGAGATTGTTGAAACATACCTACCTACCTAAAGTTGCAGTCTCATCTAGCTTTCCTCCCTCCCTTCTTTGATAACCACCAGAATCAATCAAGAGCCTTAGCTAAGCAAGTCGCCTGTCTGGTGCTCTAAGGCATCAAAGAATGCATGGCCATGACTCGGTAAGATGAGACAATCTCAACGCGCATATGCACGAAGTCGCGAAGTGCAACAAAAGATGTCAAGTTCTGGAGAAAGCGTCAGGGTTGGCGTACCCCTATACCGGGGCTACCAATCAGACGAAGAATCGAAGGCCATTCCATTTCCGCTAGCAGCAATTTCGCATGCGGCGGCGCCCCCTTCTACCTTGGAAAGCTGAGACCCCTCTCTCCCCTCATGCAAGCAAGGAATGGAACCACCACCCAGGAGTTAGTGCGAAGTGCAACAAAAGCTTGGTTCAGCCTGGGCCCCTGGCATGTCGTCACAATGTATTTAATTTCGTCTAGTTTCAGTAAGTATTCGTAGTTTGAGTCTTTGGTTTTCATCTGAATACACCGGCACACCTCCGCCATCTTCCCGTCCTATGCTATATTGGCAAAAAGCACAATCCAGCAATGCAAAGTAAACAGCGCATTCTTAATACTGAAGCACAAGCAACTCCAAAGCACGCCTCTGCTATGTGGACGATTCCCGTCCAATTCCCAACTCCGCCGGTAGGTATCATTCAAGCCAGTCAACTCCTTCCGTCCATTTTCGAAAGCCAAAAAACGCCAGAGCCAAGTATGCATGCAATGTAAGCAAAATATAATAAGCCAACCAGCCCGGGAAAAGAATAGAACAGAACGAATATTATGTTTTGCAGCATCAGAGTATGGCATCCTATTTCAATCATCGTCCAAGTCAATGACTTCCACCGCTTTCTTCTTGCTCGATTCTCTAGCCGATTGCTGTCGAGGCTGTTCGTCGTCTGAAGACTCATCATCGTAAGGTGCTTTCCGCTTTCGAACTTTCGGCTCGGGTTTTGCGCGCCAATTTCCGTCAGGCGAGATCAGGATCGCTTTGGCGTCCAGATTATCCTGCTTCGCTAGCTCGTGTCTCACTGAGACGAGAAAATTGTCCACCCGCAAACTGTAGGGTCGTGCATCTTTACTACATAATGGGCATTTCCAGACATCCACCATACAAGGTTGCTGCGGCCTCTTAGGCTTGCTATGTCGCGTGAGAAGGAAGGTCTCTAGATCGAAGCATTCGCGATGCAGACATTTGGTACCACGGACTGGAATATCGAAAATGCGAGCTGTAAAAGGGTCGGCAAGACTGAGGGTCAGATCGCTTGCCACTATGGCAAAATCGTCATCGTCATCGTTTACCGGTGCAAGGCTCTTCTTGATGGCTTCCAGAGTGTGGCTTGCGGATATGCGCTGATGCAGAAGGCACATTTCCATGATCTCTTGATGCCTGATGGTCTCGATAACTTCAACAGCAATGAAATATCCCTGGTCCTTCATCGCCCTTTGACGTGACTTTGGCATGGAAATCTTGATTCTATTCTGGAGGTTTTGCCCAGCAGTAGCAATGGATTGGGTAAGATCGATAGGCAAGTCTTTCCCATGTTGAAGTTTGCGCCTTATTTCTAGATGCTCGGAATTGAATAGCGCAAATATGCTATCCGGCCATACTGTATCACTCACTGCCCAATCCGGCTGCAAACATACTGTT
This sequence comes from Lachnellula occidentalis, assembly GCA_007821535.1. Classification (NCBI taxonomy): domain Eukaryota; kingdom Fungi; phylum Ascomycota; class Leotiomycetes; order Helotiales; family Lachnaceae; genus Lachnellula; species Lachnellula occidentalis. The sequence goes on from QGMI01000412.1 coordinate 4,697, forward strand.
ACTTCAGGCTTTGTCTGAATGCACCGAAATCGGTATTGTAGAGATCCACTTGTCAGCTCTCGCGTTGGCACTCTCCCAGCATCAGTGGATCGGTCTCTAGGAACCAACGCTAGGTCATCAACAGGGACGGTAAAGAAGAATTCCGTCAATGCGATGTCTTTTGGGATCTTTACCGGTCCAAGTGCGAAGCCTTTCATAGCCTGATAGTATCTTTGGGATTTATCATTCTGCGAATCTGGGGTCATCTTGGAAGCGACCAGTATTGGGCTGCGAAGGTATGCTTGGTGTAAAGCGGTAACAACTGGGTTCACCGGCTGCGGAATCGGTACCATGTCGATGGTAGGAATAAATGGTCGATCAAGTGAGTGCGCTTGCTTAACGACATTTGCAACCGGTGCTGCGATCGAGAGAGGAGACGGCACGCTGGAAGTATTTATACCCGGGGTTTGTCTACCATTACTAGATATGCTGTTGTTCCTGGAATGTACTCTTTGCTGATGGCTGACTCCAGAACCGCTGTCTCGCCGAATCTGTGCTGCACGATCCAGGTTTAGGGCATGCTGTATCTGTGAATACGACTGCTGATTGATGGCTTGTTGTTGCTGCTGCTGCTGAAGTATTATAGCCAGCTGTTGTCGCTGTTGCGGCGTTTGTACCTGCCAGTTGGGTGATTGCGTAGAGAATTGCATCTGCTGCTGCCGCTGGGCCAGATGGAATTGTTGTGTTGAGATAGGCGGTTGCTGCATACTCGAATTCGCACTTTGGTATTGTGTATGATGTTGAGCCTGGTATGGGGTCTGGTAGACCACTCCATTTGCAGTGCTTGTTCCGTATCCCGCCAGGTTAGGGTTATACTGGCTAGTAGTGACATTGCTCCTCAATACTGGACTGAAACCCTGCTGTGCATGTACAGGCGACTGGGTGGTAGGGCCTTGAAAGGAAGTCGGACTTGGTGTGCCGGTTGGTAAATGATGTCCATTCAAATTCGGCGAGCGTCCAGCTATTGTAAGTGCTGCAATATTAGGAGATCTTGTGCTTCCAACTCTCGTATGTTGCGGCTGATTAGGAGATTGCCAAGTACCAATAAGATTTGGACTCGAATTATGTCTCAGACCAAGATTAGTTTCAGCCTGTGTGCCAGCCGCTACATTTGTTGTGGTTCCAGCAGGAGGTTGAAAGTAACCATTGCTCGGTAGTACAGGTGTTGGAAGACGCGTTGTTGGACTCGATACGGCTGATCCCGAAGAACGTCGTGACTGCATGTGCTGGTTGAAAAGTAAAATGTATTCGTTCGCAAGTTTATGGTTTCGCTCCTGTATCTCTTTCTCTGTTGGTGGTCGCGCAGTGTTGTAACGGGCGGCAAGGTTTTGGTGATCCTGTCTATCTTTCTTGAAAAGATCTTCCATCCTCCGTCCCACCGGATCATCGGTAACTCCTAAGTTGCGTCGAGCGGCTGTAAAAACCACCCCTTGCAATATTGGAGATAATAATCCTAGACGCTTTACGAGTTCATCGACAAGTGGGGGATACAATCTAGCGGCACACTCGCTGGATAGCAGCGCCCAGTCCGAAGCTAGTCTCCCCAAAAACACACCAACGTTTCTGACTGTTCTACGATAGGGCTCCGAACTTTTTATCAGATCTGGTAACGGGGTTGGGAATGTGGCGAACCATTTCTTGTGGTGGGATGCCAGTCCCTCATTTTCGCGGATCAGCTGGCCTACTATTTTGAATGCGAGCAGCAGCGTTGACGTATTTGGAAAACCTCGAATGCCAGTAACTTGTGTAGGATCAGGAAGATCCCATATGCAGAATATCTGGTGCAGGGCAACGTAAAACGAATCCTCACTACGGCAGGCATCTTCAAGAAGCTGGAATCTCGGCCTTTCGAGGGTACTGAGGTGATCCATTCCACCGGCAGCTACAATTTGATTATGTATCAAGGCCACCCTTGGCTTCAATGATGGCATGACTGGAGGCTGTGTTCGCTGGCGTTTGTTGGGATTCGAGCTTACAGTAGCTGCTGAGCCTGGGCTGGGGTACGATTGAGCTTGTTGCATCGTGGTGGGAGGTATGATGTTGGAGGCGGTCTGTGGAGAAGAAATGCTGCTTTGATTTGGACTTGGAAGCTGGCCTGATCCAATCTGCGAACAATCTCGCGCATTTACTGATGCTGGAACATTCTCCCGAGGTGGCTGGGCCATGGCCGTCGAAGACACAATTGGATGAGCCTGTCGTTCCGGGGCAATGGGAAACTGCGCTCGACCTAGTGGTTGATCCTGAGTATGATTAGATTGAACAGTTTGGGCCAAAGGTAGTTCCTGTTGATGCTCCGTCCCCCGTGTGTGCGATACTGCATTTTCCGACAGTATTCCTGGGGTTGAGGTGTTGAGACGTACTAAGGAGGTTGTCAAATTCTCGCAAGTTCGAACCTGCGCTTGTTCTGAAAGTGCAGCTTGAAGCTGTGCCGTATGCTGTGCATTGGTTTCGGTCTCAGCCTCGCCTGCGGGACGACGCTCATCAGAGGAGCGGAGAGTGGTTGAGGCAGAAGGCAGTTGGTTGTCGTCGACATGTGCTTGCTGTTGATTATCGATATACGATCTGCTGTTAAGAACACTGGAGTTGACAAGAATAGGACTTGGTTCGTCGCTCGGGGCTGGCGAGGGTAAGACGGCTTCGGACGACCTGATTGATAGAACACTTAGCATGATGCCACGTTCGTAGGGGCCATAAGCTCAGCTTACTTCTGTGCAAGAGACACCTGCGGCACCGCAGACCTGTGTGGATTTGTGCGAGGAGTCGGGCGCACTGGCGTTGATGCTCCCATCATCCAAGACTTGCGTCGAGCATTTCCGAAGACCGCCAGGGTTGCATTGGACGATACGACGTCTCGGTCGGAGGGGATGGCATGGCCATCTTTATCGGGAGGTCTGCGCATGTCTTAAATATCTATTCGAGGGAACATCGGGTTCGATTGCGTGGAGATCGGACTTGGAAGATTCAGTCATGCCGTGTACAATAACTTTTGTCAGAGGGTATCTGTATCATGAGACGGTCCGTGAGGGCGCAAGCGCGGGAATAAGACAAGGCGGCGGCGGCGACAAAGAGAAGATCTGGTAGTGAGGTATATTAAGTAGAGTTTCTTCTGGGAGATGAAGGCAATTGTCACGACGTTGGTAGAAACGTCTGGTGTAGTGCAGTACCGGTATCAGCGTAAGAGATTGGCGGGCGCAGATCAGAGTGAGGGAGTATTATGACGGAAGAGAGAAAATTCTGGAGAGGAGAATTAGGAAAGACAAAGAACAAAGTCTTCCTCCAGGTGGGAGTTGGAGTGGGAGTGAAAGTAGACGTGAAAAGGTGAAGGAGAAGCAGAAGTAGTAGAGCTGGAGTACTCGTGGAGTAGGGCTGAATGAGACTCTACTCTCCTTCCTGGACGTAGACGCATGCGGTCAATTGCGGTGGTGTTGTTGACGCCTTCCGCACTGAAATTTAGGGTTACAGTAATAGCGCCAGCCAGGACCAGCCAGGACCAGCCAGGACTAGCCACATCTGCCCGCATTGAGAAAGAGCGTTAATACTCAGTTCCAGTCACCAAGTCAGTCGTAGTTTATGATAATAATCCCCGTAGTCTCGTCGCGTCTCGTCTCGTCTTATCTCGAGTCCAATCCTTTTTCACTTGTATCGTCATCGTCCATTCTATTTCTGTCGCACTTCACCACTTCACTTTCTGTAAAAACCATTATTCTCTTCGTTTGCTGCTTCAAATCTCCCTACCCCCTACCCCCTTCCCCCCGCGCCCTCAACCCAAAGCCCCCTGGACCCTCGAGAGGCCGGTACTGTCGTCGTCATTGGTCCGCTGGTGTTCACGCTCGGCATACAGCACAGTACTTCACGTACCTTTTCGATACCTGAGCGTCGACAGACCCATGCTTGCTTGCTTGCGAGTCGCGACAGTAAAGATACCCGCTGTCTTTTATGCACCACCGCCAAAAAGGCTGTTGTCCAACACGAATTTGACAGCTCCTCTCCCCTCGGAGCCTCAGCCAGATCTTCCGAAACAAACTGTCCTTCTTGAAACTATTTCCCCCGCCCCCTACGAATCAATAATTCACCCCGACTATATATTTATATACGGATTTCCTCCGATGCGTTTCGTGCGATAGTACCGTCCCCAGAGACGTGGAGAGAAGTCACAAAAAGGAGGAGGATTGAGGCAAGATGGCATCCCGTTTATCGATTGAGCCGCACGCCAGGCCTGACCAGCCACGACCAGAAGCAGGGCAGATATTGATCGTGATCCGTAAGTGGCCAATTGTTGTGTGCAAAGCCGGTCGGGACGCATCATATCCCTCAACGTTTTCAATACATTACAGGCAAAGGGTAATCTTGCTAACCCTCATCATGCAGATGATTTTTCGGCCCGCAGCTCAGATGAATTGAGCTTGTTAAAGGGAGACCGCGTCGAGTTGATCGAACGCGACGATGATTTTGGAGATGGATGGTATCTGGGGCGACACTTGACAACTGGAAATAGTGGCCTATTTCCTGAAGGTTGGTTCTTGCAACTCACAGATTCTTGATTGGAGCTGGGGACTAACCTGCGCCATCAGTGTACACCAGAATCGCTCCAAGAGGACCCCCTTCATATCCACCGATAGCTTCCCAGATTCCACGGTCATCCATCACACTTGATTCAGCGAAAGAAGAAAATGTGCCGCAACCTGCAGCAGGCAGTACTGAAGTAACGCCCCTTCCAATTGATATAAGAATGTCTGCTCCGACTCCAGAGAAGGATAAAACCCCCCAAGCCAGTCGTCATGTTAGTGCATCGGAGATTCTGGACTCCCCGAATATCACATCGCCTTTGACTACTACTCCCAAAGAGCCGGAAAAGGCTGTTCCTCCAGTGATCTTGAGTTCCACCGTTTCTATACCACCGAAAAGCGTTACCGATGCTGCCAAATTGCACGTCCACGGGCAAGACAGCCCGGTGATGAATGAGACTTTAAGTGTCATCGATGAGCATATCACGGACATGAATTCACCCCACCACAGCGTTGCGGCAACAGATAGGCGAGGGGCTACTAATGATTCTGGCAGTGAATACAGCAGCCACCTGGACCATAGAATGTCCTATATAAACGGCGAGGAGACAGACGAGGAGGAAGAAGATGAAGAGGCGCTCCACACACAGGCTGAAGTAACACGCTGGACACCCGACCAAGTCGCAGAATACCTGTTCACTGTTGGAGTGGATACGAAGCATTGCGAGGTCTTTCGGGATCAGGAAATTACGGGCGACGTTCTTCTCGGGATGGATCAAACATCAGTTTTTTTAAAAGAGTTCGATCTAGGCTCCGTCGGGCGAAGGCTGAAGGTCTGGCAGAAGATCAAGAATCTCCAAGATGAGATCAATGGAGAAACTTCGACAAGGCGCAATACCGGGACATATGGCAGCGACGTTGGTTCTGAAGACGGTGGACGGCACGGGAGCCGCAGCATGATCTCCTCTGCCATGCTACCTAGAATACCAAGCTTGATGGACCGACCCGCATCTCGTCAAAACACACGCCTTTCTCAGCAACACAATTCTAGGTCTCAGTCAATGCTCCAAGAAGTCTCTCCTGTGTCACCAAAGTCCGTGCAAGAAAGTCCCCGATCGACAGGGGAGAAGCGACCATCCGCTGCATCTATCCGTGACCTGCATCACTCACGACAGAATTCTGGAAATGACTTAATTGTGGCTTCACTTATGAGTGCAGTTGCAGGTGAATCCCCGAAACCCCAGGATGCGACTCACAAAAAGCAGCATTCATTCGACAGAAATTGGACCATGGGGGCAGCCGCTTCGCCCCCACTTTCCTCTCTGCCCACCCGACCGTTGTCTTCATCCGGCATTAAAGGAGTCTCGAGAAGCTCTACAGATCAATTATCGCAGAGCACCGTTCCTTCTAGCCCTTTTGATGCGTTAGACCGAGGTTATTTCTCAGGCAACGAGGCTGACGCCCGGCAACGAAATGTCCTACGAAAGAGGGGGAGCACTACTACACACTCTCGAAATTCAAGTTACACAGATGAGCAAAGGGTCCGAACCGCGACTGCGAACTCTAGACACTCTCGGTTTGGTAGTGTTGATTCTATCCGCGACTCTGGACCCCCATCCGCTGCTCAGAAGTATTATGGACTCACGGTGAATGGCCGCCGTAGGACACCCTCGGAGAATTCCATCAGTGCACCTCCTCGACCTGCACCACCACCCAAAGACGAGCCTTCTCCGAATCCGACTGTGACCAAACTTGAAGAAGATTCTCACGAGAGTACAGTATCCCCAAAACTTACATCTCGCGGATCAGACTGGTTTTTACCAGCCAAGTCAGTCAAATCCACAGCAAATCGACATTTCGGTCTTCGGGCGATATCAGACGCCGTTACTGGTCATGAGAAATCCAGTATCACATCCCCAGCAGACTCGCCTGTCAAGCAGTCACCTCTACAATCACCTTCGCGAACGACATCAAGCACTACTACATCTGCTGGTCCAAGTCTCGATTTGGAGTCTCCTGATGGAAAGAGTGTGAGTACAATGACTACTCCTGGCAGTGCACGGGCTGCTAGAAAGAAGTCAAAGAAGGAGACGAGTGCCTATACTCGTGGTCTTGAAAAGAAACCACCTCAAGAGCAAATGTTCGAGGCCGATTATAGTGGCTGGATGAAGAAGAAGAGCACCAATTTGATGACAACGTGGAAGCCACGCCTGTTCATCCTGAAGGGCCGAAGACTTTCTTATTATTACTCCGAAGATGACCAGGAAGAGAAAGGATTGATAGATATATCATTCCACAAGGTCCTGCCCGCCAGTGGTGATCGTCTCACAGGTCTCCATGCCACACTTACGGGTGCAACGAACAGCCCGACAAGCCCGCCGGGTACCCACACTCCAACACTAGCTTCTGCAGAGGCAGCTGCTGAAACTGAATCAACTTTGACCAAGGGCGCTGGCGATTCCATGTTCATATTCAAGCTTGTCCCCCCACGAGCTGGGTTGTCGAGAGCCGTTACATTTACCAAGCCAACCGTACATTACTTTGCGGTCCCAAACCTCAAGCAAGGCCGACTCTGGATGGCCGCAATCATGAAAGCAACCATTGATCGCGATGAATCAGCGCCTTTGAAGACAACATACACGCAAAAGACAATTTCTCTTGCAAAGGCTCGAGCTATGCGACAACGCCCTCCAGCTTTGATGAATTTAGATGAGCATGTCGATGAGGAGGCAATGAAGACACCGGGCAGCGATAAAAATGGATTGAACATCCAAGGCATTATCTACGATCGCGAATCACACGAGGCTGACAGTGGAGTTTCTGGGGTATCGAAATCCGACGCCCAGCAGCCCGAGAGTGCAGTCACGGCAGAGGGAACATCATTAGGCAACTCCCCCAAGGACTCCGAACCACATACGGCGTGAGCATATGAGGCTCTGCGAGTCAACCATTACATTCATGCGAATGAACCTTTAACCACTATGCACATTTTCATTCATTTTCTAATTTTCCAGTAGCCTATCCCCAGTTACATACATACAGACTTACAATTTCAAATAATTTCGGCGTGCACGTGGGCTGGCAGGACTTGGCACGGTGGATCTTGATGGTATTGGATGACGGATGAGATGAAGGTGATGAGCGATGGACATTCCAAGCAATTACTCGACAGTACCTTTTGTAGCATACGGCACAGAGAAGGCATATACGCATATACGAAACATCGAGCTTCACAGTACTTTTTTCTTGCTCAAACTTGCGTGAGTTTCTTCGGCTTTTTCTTTTGTTTTTTGCCTTTTATTCCCCTCTCTTCTCTAGACTCCATCGTACCAGCTCCTATTTGACCTCAGTATGGCATAACTTCTTCTCCAGAACCCCACCGTAGGCTATACCTACATCATTATGCCATCCACCAAATATGTTTCCCCTTGGACTCCAATGCGCCGACTAGGTAGCACGCCATCTAACGCGCCATTCCAGTATGACCCCATGAGGCTCTATACGCACTTCCACAGTAATAATTACTCGACGAGGTTTACATCAATCACACTTTTCACGGATAAATACTCATTACCTAATTGCCAAGACTCCTTCCACCCTCGTGTGCGATGAGTTGGGGACAACGATTGGTCAATTACGTGATCATCATCATTTTCTACTCGTTGGAGAAAATTTCATTCTGGTCTCCGCACCGGCGTCCTTGGTACTGTATAGCAGAGGGTTGGCTCGCCAATTCTGATGGTAAGTCTTGGGGTCCAGTGTGGGATGCGGCCAAGCGGGACACCATAAAATTACGGGGGAAGTTAGCAGTTAGAGGATCTAGGTGAGCTACTCTACCACTTGTTTTTACTAAAGCTTAAGTTTTAAGTTTGACACTTTCCCCCACACAACCTTTTTCCAACTTCCATTTTCGAATTTCACTTATTGATATACTTTTCCCCAAGTCAAATCCGATTCAACGACATTCGAATTCAATAGATTCAATTTCGTCAAAGAGTCGGAGAATAGGCATTCACAGTCCTCAATTGGTACCATAGCCTCGCCATCCCTGTGATCTAGTGTGATTTCAAAGTATCGATATTGCTAAGAGGGCAGGTGCGGACGGGACCATTGCAATTGCATTTCCAGAGGCAATAGATCCCGTGTATCTTTCTTGACCGATTCCCATAAGAAAAAAACATCAACATCTTCCCTAGGACTTAACCACAGCACCCTCTTCCAACAGCACCAAAGCAATATTTACCTATTTTCCCTATTACCTACCTATCACCTTATCAATTCGACAACCCCCGCACCAATCATTAAATTCGAATCAACAACCACAATTTCACAAAAGCCATAAATATGGGGTTCATGGGCTTCACCAACCCTTTCCACAAAGCGTCTGTGACCGACTATGTCGACGTTGTCGTCCCGCTGGCGCAAGCCATTCGCCACCCCACAGTAGCAGCCGAACATGCACGTCGGTTTTCGGGTCAGACCTCCCCTGAGGGCTCCCATGCAGACGACCCCAAAAAGGACAACACTCATGCCTCGAAGGACAATGAAAAAGGCGTGATGAGAATTAACAGCTCGGGCTACAGTCCATACACCGTCGAAGGGATCCGTGCAGAGATAAATGAGGACATGGCCCTCAATACCTCCGCAGGTGGGGAAGAGTCCCAATATGAATGTAAGATACGTGTGACATGATTCGTCCGAATTCCGTTACTAACATAACCTACGGACGAAGTGAAGAGTAGAGTTATCAACAAGGCTATCCAAGATATTGGCATGGGCAGATACAATTGGCAATTGTTCATACTCTGTGGCTTTGGATGGTTTGCAGACAAGTACGTGACCCCAAATACTTAATACTGTGCCTTATCCAACTAACTGTTCCATTAGTCTTTGGCTCCAAGGCGTCGCTCTGACGCTCCCGTCACTCTCTAAAGAGTTTGGAATCAGTTCAACCCACGTGAGATACACAACATGCTCTCTATTCATCGGTCTCTGCATTGGTGCGAGTTTCTGGGGTATCGGCTCTGATATCATGGGCCGCCGTCTTGCATTCAACATGACTCTGTTCCTTGCAGGTACCTTTGGTATCGCTGCTGGAGCCGCCCCGAGCTGGATCGGTGCCTGTGGTCTCTTCGCTGCTCTTGGCGTCGGCGTTGGAGGGAACCTTCCCGTCGATGGTGCACTCTTCCTCGAATTCCTACCGAATGCATCCGGTGGCCTACTGACCCTCCTTTCCGTTTGGTGGCCTGTCGGTCAACTCGTGGCTTCACTGATTGCCTGGGCATTCCTGGGTGGCAACTTCTCCAACAACGACGGGTGGAGGTATTTCATCTACACAATGGGCGCAATCACCTTCTGCATGTTCCTCGCCCGATTCGCCCTGTTCCATCTTTTTGAGTCGCCCAAATTCCTCCTTTCTCGTGGCCGTCAGGCTGAGGCTGTAGCCGTGGTTCACGGAATGGCCTTCAAGAATCGGACGACAACTTGGTTGACGGAGGAAATCCTCAACGAGATCGGCGGCGACTTCGCCGTGGAAACCCTCACGCTCACTCCCTTCGAAGTCGTCAAGAGAAAACTGGCGTCGTTCTCCGGTGAGCGCATCGGGCCACTCTTCCGTGACAAGAAGCTGGGATGGACTACCGGTCTTCTCTGGTTTTGTTGGGCGAGTATCGGGATGGGGTATCCCCTCTTCAACGCTTTCCTGCCTCAATACCTGTCGCAAGGTAAAGGCTCTTCTGGAGGAGCAATCACCGCTTACGAGACTTATCGCAATTACGCCATCACATCCGTCGTCGGCGTCCCCGGTTCAATCATTGCCTGCTACACTGTCGATATCCCTTATATCGGCCGCAAGGGCACCATGGCCATATCTACATGCCTGTCTGGAATTTTTCTCTTCCTCTTCACCATCTCTGCGGAATCCAAGACCCAGCTCGCCTTCTCATCCGTGGAGGCCTTCTTCCAGAACATTATGTATGGTGTCTTGTACGCTTACACACCCGAGGTCTTCCCTGCACCTAACAGAGGCACTGCTACCGGTATTTCCAGCTTTTTGAACCGTATCGCCGGATTATGTGCCCCAATCATCGCTGCCAACATCCCCAGTACGAACCCGAATGCACCTGTCTTTGTCAGTGGTGCTTTGATTTTAGCGGCTTTTGTTGCGATGTGCTTCTTGCCTATTGAAACGAGAGGCAGGCAGAAATTGTAGAGTCGAATGTGGAAAATATCCCGAGAAGAGACACATTAGTGGATTAGACAAAAAGCCTGGTTTGGATATTATCTTGGAGGTACGAGTTTAGTCTACTTTGGAGACCTATGATTGGGATATAATACTCATTGGCATCACATCCAACCCTAATTCGTCTGTCGTGAGGAAGTGTTCCATACCACCCCTATTCGCATGTCGCACAAACCTAACGTAAACATGCAGCGTTTGGGAAAGTGGTGAAGCAGTGGAAATGAAGCTCATAGAAGAGTGATTGCAGATTCTTAACCAACCCGGTAGTTTGGGACATTAGATAGGAGCCGTATAGTAAAACATGCCTTGTGTCTTGAACATTTGTGAAACCTCTTATGGGTAGGAATGCGAGGACTTCGAAGCGATTGCCCCTTATGTGCAGGGCAGGCTTGCGCCACTGAGAGTGAGCTGACTTGCAGGGATTGAGAGTCGCAAAATGACGCAGGTTCGCTGGAAACAACTGGAAGAATAGCATCGAATACCGTAGTTACGGACGGATGTTGAATAATTGGCGCCAAACAAATACCTCGACCTACTGTATATCCTTACCCTATCCTTATACGCCGCTATGCCTCCAAGCCTTCGAAATCCTGGCGCCAAGTGAAAGGCTTGCGCAGGCCTCTTCGAGGCTGAGCTCCAACCTTGCCCCTCCTCCTCCTCCTCTCCCCCACCCCAGCCCTGTCCCGAGATCCGACTCCCAATGTCAAATACCAATAATACCGTATCACATCACACCAAAAGACACTTTGTTACAATTACCTTACATTCCCCATGATCCATTCGACCAAGTCCTTAGCAGTTCATCAGCCAGATCTCTCCAAATTTGCCCAACATGTCTGTGCGCATTCAATTCGACAACCCCCATACCTTCTATACCAACCTCGATTTCATCAGCGGCAAGATCATCCTGAGTCTCACCAGCGACGAGAATGTATCTGCCATTATTGTCAAGTTGGAAGGGGAGAGTAGAACGGTCCTGATGCGCCCAAATCCGCAGATGAATCCACAGTACAGACGAGACAATCGGCAAGGAGTCGTGATAGAGAACCACAAGATTCTATATAAGATGCAACAGGTTTTTCCAAGCTCGGATCCCGCGGGTGGTCCAATGATGGGACAGGCATATACGCTGAGGGCTGGCCAACACGTATACCCTTTTCGATTGAAGATCCCGATCAACAACGGCTGCGCAGACCCTCAGTCGCAACAGATGGGCCCGGGAAGTGGGTTTGGCGGGCTTGGTTTGGGTGGGTTACAACAATTACAATACAGGCATGTGAGGAAGACATTACCACCATCTCTGACTGGGTTTCCGGGAGAGGCAGAGATCAGATATTATGTGAAGTGTACGGTCCAGCGGCCATCGATATTCAAGGAGAATAGAAGATCAGCAATTGGTTTCAGGTTCCTTCCAATCGAACCTCCAAGACCTCCTCCCACTACGAATGAAATATTTGCGAGACGGCCCTTTATCTTCCAAGCCGGTCTGGCACCTCATGCGAAGAAGACGTCGATGTTTAAGAAGAATCCTACGCCGTTATCAAGTACGGCGCCGAAAGGAGAGGTTGATGCCCGCTTACCAAGTCCCGCAATCTTGACGTGTAACGAACCTATACCCTTACGAATTATAATGAGAAAAACGAACGAGAGCGCGGAGAATGTCTTCATTGTATCCATACAAGCACATTTATTTGGCTTCACAGAGGTTCGCGCGCAGGACGTTTCAAGAACAGAGACGAGTACGTGGGTGCTAATGAGTTTTAATGGGCTTTCAATCCCGGTGGGATCACCATCGGATCCAGTAAGGAAAGAGAATCTTATTGATGGGCAACTGTGGGATCGAATACCGCTACCTAATACCGTGGCCCCTTCTTTCAACACGTGCAATCTCACGCGAAGGTACGAGCTAGAGGTACGAGTGGGTTTGGGGTATGGTGTTGTTGGCGAAATACAGGTAATTAATCAGATGTGGTTTATGCCAGCAATTGTTGACTAACGAGATGATAGCCTCAAATTGTAACCCTTCCCCTCCGCTTCCAAGTGGAAATCTACTCTGGGGTCAAACCACCAGCGGCTCTCTTAGACGCCATGGCTTCAAGGCCAGCAGTCCCCGCTCGTCCATCTACAGCTCATACACCAGTACCGGCAGTCCCAGCCGCCGATCCTTTATACCCGCCACAACTCGGTACTCCAGGTGCTGCAGTTGCAGACGCGCCTCCTAGTTATGAGGATGCGATAGCTGACGACATTGCGCCTGCGGACGGACCTAGGATCGAGTATAGCGGTGTTACGGATGTCAATGCTCCTCCGATGGACGAGAAAGGTGCCGCGCCGAAGTATAGTGAGAGCTCCAACAATCCATATAGTGGTCCTAGTAGCGGGGGCTCAGGAGGGCACGGTGCCGTTGTATAGGTCACGTCTTTGAAATCAACTGCTTCATGTGGTGCGTAACGAGCGGGCGGGCGGCGTTTTCAGGTTGGTGGATGTAGTGGAATTCCTAGAATTATACCCCAATAGAAGATTTGTATACTCCAGGACCCTGTCTTTGATGCTGTGGTCAACGTTGGTCCCTTTTCCTTCACGTTGGGTCCATTTTTACAACGAGGGTTCGCTAAAGCCCCTATTTGGTAAGTTCCGCCCTGTTGAGAGAGCATAAGTACCTACTTAAGTAAGTATGCGAACATAGCTCAATCTTTTGAGTACCAAATCGTCTCAGCGGCTCTGCCATGCTCGTTTATCTTTTTTATACGATAGTACATCAATTGTTTTTTGGCTGCAACCAGTCTAATGCTTTTTGTCCCTTGTTTTAATACAAATCATAAGGACCTTTGATGTACAGACTGCATCTTTTACTACCAATTCTTACATCTACAATCAAGCTAAGCTCAAATCGTCCCGGGCTTTCTGGGTGAGATTGACGACTTCTACTACCATATGCTCAGCTTCGTCCCGCAGATACCTATCAAACTCGGCGGCATCGGCCTCTGAGGCCTGCTCCCAAGCGGGGTACCAGACCGCAGAATAAATCTCAATACCTCCAATGCCATTCAGCGTCTCGTTGAGCCCTAGGTCCCGTACCGCAATATGCAGCACCCCGAACGTCGTCCCATCACTCGCAAGATTCTTCTTCCCAGCCCTCTGCAACGGCAGCAAGAACTCAGGCCCCACAGCCCACGACGCCGGATACTCAATCCCATCGAAAGCAGGCTGCGCATACTCAGGAATCTCAAAATGCGTACGCTTCATGCCAAAGCTCGACAAGACTCCACCCCACCCTTCCAGGATCTCAGAGCTGGTACCCGTCGTGTTGGTAGGCGTCGACTTGTAGTAATGCTCCGGGTTGGCATGCATGTTCGCCGCGTCGGCCGCTGACGAGACCGACCAGCCCGCGAAGCCGATGGCCGTGAGAGAGCCGCCGAAATAGGCTTTGGCGTGTGCGCGCGCAGCTTTCCAATCACTCATGTTGGAGGAGGATTGCGAGACTACTTTTTGCCAGAATGCGTCTGCGGTGGTCATGTCGGAGGAGAGTAGTGAGAGGAAGACGGTGTCGTTGGAAGCGTTGATGATGCAGTCTTTTAGGGCGTAGGTTGCGCTTCGCGCGTCTCTGCTATGGATGTCTGTGCAGGGGCATGATTTCTCGAGGTCTGTGCCGGTTATTGAGGAGGTTATGCGGGCGTAGGCTTGTCGGGCGGCTGCTTTCTCGTACTTGTTCTTGATTTCTATTGTCTCTGGCTTGTGGGAACCTTGGAGAGCAAATTCGTAGCTGACAGGTGGGGTTCCATACGAGAATGTTTTTGCTCCCACCATGACGGCGAGGGTGGATACAGCAGCAATGTTCTGGAACAACATCTTGAAAGATCTGGACTGAAGATGGATGGAGTTCGGTCGAGGTCTGTGTCAATGGTCCTTCTTGATTATGGAGGATAGGAAGATGTTAGGTTCTAATCTAGGAAGGAGCGCAGGGTGAATGCTTTCTATTACTTATAGAAAGAACGATCTCGCGCTCCGGCACCGGTATTGCCGGTACTTGGAGACTTTCCTGATACTTCATAAGCAAACAGAACTCACATTATACTATGCCTGATTTACAGGTCAAGACCTCCCTGAAACATCATAGTCTCCACCTGATAATCACGTAGTTGTACATAATCGAAAAAACTCGAACGATTTACAAAGTGGCAAGATGCTGTGCCTTTGTATATTATCCTAGTAACCCGGCTGATCCCGTATATCTGCGAATAAACATGGCAACTCGCCGCATGATGTTGCTGACAACTTGCTGTAAATTGCGGGGTTAGTATAACCCATCGTACCTCCGCGAATGAGCAGCATGCAATGCGAGGTTCCACTTTTTATAGTACAGGGGTATTCTGTCTCAGTAACATGCAATGGCTGGCATAAGCGAAAGTAAGGAGAACGTATGTATAGCGTAGCCAATATTAAGTGACGCAGTTTACCGGTACTAGCTATGCTTAAGGATTGTTGTGCGAAAAGACCGCTACTGTGCTGTGCCTGAAGCTTGGAGAAGAAGGGAAGGATTCATGTAAGGTACCGAAACCCCGGCACTGCAGCCAAGCCAACGGTAACTTATTAGAGTCTTCAAGCCGCGAATGGATTTGGAAATCAGATGCGCCTCCCTTACCTGGGTGACTGGGTCATATTGCCCGTCTCAAGTAAAGTTATTTGTGTTACTATATATGACATACGGTATCACTTTGTATATCTACCTAAGGTAGGTACGAGTTATGCCGTGCAGCCTTGAAAGTCCATTTCGGTTATAACCGAGACCCCTTGCTAGCCCCACCCCCACCATCGACGTATTAGTGGAGTCTGCTTATTATTGTAGAACTCAACGCCCGTAAGTAGACCAATACGCCAAAATATATAGTACTGTAAGGTCTAGAGAGCATAGAACTGTTTGGAAATGTGGCTATATATCCACCTCTGAATAGTTGAGCTAGGCCCAAGTAGGCAGGCAGTTCCTCGACTGACAGAATCAGGAGAATAATTGACCACTGTTCTGAAGCTTGCTAGAGACGAGTTTACGTGAAATCATAGATGGTAAGAAGTTCTCACAGCATCAACGACTCGTTTTGACCGCTAGTGCTCTCCGAAGATTTTCATTCATACTTGATTCGGCTCATAAGAGCTCTCATAACATAATATAAATGGCAAGTCAAAAGCCCCGTCAAAATTGAAACATAAGAGTTCGCATACAAGAAGCGATAGCTACGCATAAGAAAGAACATTGCCCGGCTTCGAGACTTCGAGACGTTCGGCTTCCCAAAGGAGTGTGGAAGTCTAGGGGTATTTCTCAAGACATCGAAATAGTGGTTTGACTGGATCCGCAATCAAGTCAACTTGCACTTGAGAAGCTTTCTTGTGGTCCAGCGGAAGAGGCATAACGGAGATAGCAGCCGCAGCACGAATGGCGGTAATGGTGGAAGTGGTACGAGCAGCAGTGATTAATTAATCAATGCGCGAAAGCGTAATGCCAGTGGGTTCATGAGACCAGAAGGCTGGTGCAAGACAATAAGTACCCGTCAAAACTGTTAGGGAGCAATGAGGAAAACGGCAAGAGAGGTTTTGACCAGCCAATGAGAAGTAGGAAAGGCGGGGACCGACTAGTACATACGTGAGACAGAAAGTCGCTCTTACAATATCCGACCAACGGAAAGTTGTTCGAAACGGCACAAGAATGGAACATTCGGGTGGTGGTACAGCTCAAAGAAAACCAATCGAAGTGAACACAGCATCATCAGATTTCCCAGCAAAAACCAGAAGGTCCACAAAACCGCCATGCGAGTGAAATATCAACACTATTCAGCCCCGTCAATGCTGGGTAGTTCTGGCATCGAACCTGGATATAAATGTTGCGAATGGGTTATGCTCCATTTGACTTACATGAAGTTTGAACGCCGTATGTTATATGCTGTGCTATAACTTCGCGAGATATTCTAAAACAGGTAGTTGATTCTCCTTGACACTTACCATCTTATACACTCTTGAGCTGACCAGCTCGATCTCTTCTGCATACACCCACCACCCACCCCTCTTCCTCAACTCCGGATTGAGCAGCAGCAGCTCAACAATGTCCTACCAACGAGCTAGCAGGTTTTGGATTGAAGGGAGAGTCGGCTGGGTAAGAAGAGAGAGTTGAGGCGGAGGCGGATAATAGTTCGAGGTAGAAGTAATCAGGAGCCTTTCCATGATTGATATTGGACCAGAATGAATTATGGAGAGTGTATAGCTTATAAGGTCGTTGACAGTAGACGTGGCATAGACTCATAGTACCTATTCTATGCCAGGACACCATTGAATACCTATGCATGTAGCCCTCTTATCATTTCGTTCGCATCGGTTACTGAATTGTCATTCTTTTGCCTTCGTACGCCAGATTGTAAGTACAATAAAGTCCCACACAACGCCAGCATATAAATGCAAAGAAGGTATCACAAGCCTATCATCTCACTGCTCAATAAGTACCCCTCTTCTTAAAGCTCCCCCCTGCTTTGGTTGACTCCCATACGCCCTCCTCCCCGGCGTCTTATTATCCCTCCCCAACCCAGCCCCAATCACCAGATCCACCCTCGGCGGCGCCGAGAAGCCAAAGCTGCGGGCCAACTTCACCAGGTCCAACTTATTGACATCGAATATCGTTCTCAAGCTATGACTAGCATATGCTTGGATATAGCTCTTGTACCCATTCTTCGCGCTCTGGTTTAAATAGTGGTTTTGCGAGATGAGTTTCTCGAGTTGTGATTGCACGTTCACGATCTTCTTGGCGGGGAAGTCGAACTCGACAATGGGTACTTTGGCTTCTTTGAGGTAGGTCAGGAAGCCTACTTCGGAGGGTTGGAGAAACATGAGGGAACGCCCCTTGCCGTTGGCGCCGCGGGCGGTACGACCAACGCGGTGGATGTAGTCGCGAGGGTCATCTGGCGGATCGAATTGCACAATCCAATCTACGTCTGGAATCTATTGTAGGATTAGCAAGTTGCTTAGACACCGCTTGAGGGAGACTCACATCTAGACCTCTTGCTGCAACATCAGTACAGACCAGGACGCCTTGCTTGGCGTTACAGAACTCGAAGAAAGTCCTGCTGCGTTTGTCTTGCTTCTGCTTGCCGTGGAGATCGAGAACTGGGAGGTCGATGTAGTTTAGCAGCTCGGCGTGGTATTTGACGCAGTTGCAACTAGAGAAGAAGACGATAATTTTCTTCTTCAGGTTGCGCTTTAGGAAGGAGAAGAGGAGGAGGAATCGCTTGTCTGAATCACAGACGACGTAACCTTGTTCTAGACCTTCGACAGTGCTGTGTTCCTTTTGGTGGTCGACGTTGACGTATAGCGGTCCAGGACGCAGTGATATCCGTGCCAGATCCTCGACTTTCGTCGTTTGGGTTGCAGAGAACAACATGGATTGTCGCTCATCTTTTGGTAAAATCTTTACGATTTGTCTCATTTCATCCTCGAATCCAATTTCCAATATCCGATCCGCCTCGTCGATAACTAACGCTTTCAGGTTCTTGAATACAAATCCTTGGGTGTTTTGCAAGTGGTCTAGCAGTCGGCCTGGGGTAGCGATGATAAGATTAACACCCTTTCCAAGCTTCTCTGCCTCTGCTCTTCGATTGGCACCTCCCATGAGTATACCGTAAGTTTGAGAGTGGTATGTCATCAGCTCTCTTGCAACGCCGAAGATTTGTAGAGCGAGTTCTCTTGTGGGTGAGACAACAATAACACCGGTTCCATTTCTAGGCTTGAATCGCAGTGCACTGAGCATTTCAATCGCGGGGATCAAGAATGCCAACGTTTTTCCGGAACCCGTCTTTGCCGCTCCTAAAACATCTCTTCCTGCTAGCAATGGTGGTATACCTCGCTGTTGGATCTCTGTCATCGTCTCGAACTTCATGTCCGCAATAGCTTTCATGGTCTTGTCGGAAAGGTTCAAGTCGGAGAATTTCTTCGGCTGGGCACCACCAGTGGTAGGAAGTGACAATGCTCCGGCGCCTGGAATAGAATCTTCGTCCAAATCGGCCTCTCCATTGGCTTCCTCTGCCTCATCTTCTGCCATCTTTTCGTCACCTTCCTCCATTCCATTCTCAATGTCGCCAGGTATCTCCTCATCGGAAATGTCCTCTTCTTCCTCCGGTTCAGGAATCTTCTTGGCTTTCTTATGCACCTTTGAAGATTTCGAGGTCGTCGCTTCTTCTTCTTCTTCCTCCTCCTCCTCCTCATCAGATTCGGGGGCCTTCTTAGCCTTCTTGTGCGCCTTGTCGTGCTTGGATTTCGAAGCTTTCACCGCTGGGATTGCGACATCGTCGGTAAGAACAGTAGCTTCTGGCTGGTCGTGTTTGGAGCTACCGTGCTTTCTCTTGCGCTTCTTGCTATCCAACTCTGCGGCACCCATTTTGACGGTTTGCGATCGAATTGCTTTCCTAATTCTGGAGATCTCGGCTTGCAATAGAATATTTTTTTCTATCAGCTAGGCGAAAGACGCTAGCCTTATCAGTCATGTGACCTGACCCCTAAGACAGTCCGACTGTTTTGAAGCGGATTCACAACATTTGAATCAGGAAGGCATACCCTGAGGTAACAAGCATTTCGCTGGAATATCATCTCGGTCTGTTCATCAGACTAGCATCATCGCGTCGCTTTGAACCAACCTCATCTACACCGTATAAAGCACATTTATGCTATTCCATCGCACACTTCGGATACATACTGGGAGCGGTTCTCCAACTGATAGAAATAACAGATATGGTAGATCTACGATCATTTGCTAATAGATGCAGAGATGGAAACCCCTGTAAATCTAGATAGATGAGCCTTGACCAAAGATCTCTTAACTTGTGTATCGCTAAACTCAGGAGAGCAGATCTGCACGTGTCGCCTGCACCTGATGCACCTTTTCAATTTGGGAGACAAGGTGAAGACAATCCGACTGCGTTCTCCGTCCTCGGAAAAGAAAAGAAATTGAACAATGTCAACTGATGATCCAAGCAGCCGTGCAGCCGTACTACATAGGAACAGGTTGGTTTGAAGCATTCGGGGAGACCGACAAGTCAGCAGCGGAATGACAGCCAATGGAAAATCCTCGGTTCCCCCGCAAAAAGCGATTGACTCGATGAGATCGAGTAACACGCCAACCTTATCTGAACCACCCCAGGAAAAGGGCTTATCCGTCACGTACCCCACGCACGCAGACACCAGAGAGCTACGGAAAAGCACGAAGTTGGCACATCTAGACGTCAAGCGCACATCGTTTGCAGAAAACTCTGTGATAACAACTAAAACTGCCGGCGCGAAGCAAAGATAAGCCATGGCCAAAAAGTGCCTGGTGTCACTTCAGATGCAGTAATCTTTCTACCAAATTTCTCTGCAGACCTGGGCCCCATGTAAGTACAGTGGGCTCTTCAATTTAGTCGAGAGGCTTGCGATCTATATATTTCCTGCAATGTCCTATTCGCCTCGAACTAAAAAGGTAGGTTCCAAGAGTAAGGCTGAATCATCGTCTTCTCGAAGTGTGGATTCAGATTCAGAAGACGCACCTTTGCTGGACGTTGCAGGTCCATCTAGAGCGTTCAGACGTCACCCCCAAACTGCTTCGTCGTCATTAAGTATTCAAGTCGACCACACTACTTACCACTCCTCCGACGAACCCTATTTTTTCGACTTCATAATGGAGAAAGTCAAGTCAACGAGACTGGCCCATTATGTGGACAAGTTGGCCGTGGAGAGCGAGCCCGGCTTAACCAACTCTCAGCTGATGTTGAACAACCATGACTTGAAGCCAGTCGAGCCAGAGAGAAGACAATGGGGTCCTTGGAACTTTGTGGGATTTTGGGTTGCTGATTCCTTCAACATTGTGGGTTTATTTGATCTCGCAGCACTATATCTTTATGTCTAATACATCTTTAGAATACATGGATGATTTCCTCCTCCATGATTGTGGTCAGCGGCACCAGTGGTGGTCTTTCGTGGTGGCAGTCGTGGGTTTGCGTTTGGATCGGGTACTCCATCGCAGGCTGCTTCATCTGCCTCACAGGCCGAATTGGAGCCACCTACCACATCTCCTTCCCAGTCGTTACGCGCGCCAGCTTCGGAATCTGGGGGGCTCTATGGCCAGTTTTCAACAGGGCAGCAATGGCATGTATATGGTACGGAGTCCAGGCGTGGATTGGAGGAGAATGCGTCCAGCTTATGATCTCCGCCATCTGGCCATCATTCGAGAAAGTCCATAACGGCATTCCCAACTCGGGGACCAATACCGTGGCCTTTGTCTCATTCTTTATTTTCTGGCTCTGCTCGCTCCCAGCTATCTGGTTCCCAGTCCACAAAATCAGACATCTGTTCACGGTCAAAGCCTTCGTCGTCCCAACAGCAGGCATTGCATTCTTCATCTGGGCCATCGTTCGAGCGCATGGCCTTGGACCTATTGTGCACCAGCCAGCCAAAGCCAAGGGCTCCAGACTAGCATGGGGCATAGTAGCAGGCATCATGTCCGCCATCTCCAACTTCGCAACACTCATCGTCAACGACCCGGATTTCGCCCGTTTCGCACGCAAGCCCAAGGACGCGCTCTGGTCCCAGCTCCTCACCATCCCAGCCGGCTTCGCAGTAACCTCCTTCATCGGCATAATCGTCTCGTCCTCGTCCACCGTAATCTTCAAAGGCGATCCCATCTGGAACCCACTCGATCTCCTACAATCATTCCTCAACGAAGGCGGCTCCAAGAACCGCGCCGGCGTCTTCTTCATCGCTATGGCTTTTGCACTCGCGCAACTCGGCACGAACATAGCTGCGAACAGCGTGAGTGCTGGAACGGATATGACTGCTCTCCTGCCTCGCTATCTGAACATCCGCCGCGGAGGTTACGTGTGTGCGTTAGTAGGCTTAGTAATGTGTCCCTGGAATCTCCTCTCCAGCGCCAACAACTTTACGACGTATCTCTCAGCCTACTCGGTCTTCCTATCCTCCATCGCCGGCGTCATCGTCACCGACTACTATTTTGTGCGCCGGGGCTACCTCGAAATCAAAGAACTATACTCGGCCAAGAAATCCTCGCCGTATTTCTACAGCTATGGCGTCTCGCTCCGAGGCTACGCTGCTTACATTGCCGGTATCCTTGTCAACATTGTTGGGTTCGTAGGCGCGATTGGCAAGCCCGTGCCAAAGGGCGCGACGTACATCTATAACCTGAATTTCTTCTGTGGCTTCATTGTTGCGGGAGGAGTTTATTGGATTTTGTGTAAGATCTGGCCGGTCAGGGCGGCGAGTGCGGTGTGGATGGAGGTTGGGGATGATGTTGTGGCTCCTAGTATGGCGTATGGGAACGAGGGGTATGATGAGGAGAGAATGGCGGGGGATAGAGGGGATAAGGGGCAGGTTAATGTGGGCAAGACAGATCTGGAGAGATAGAATAGAGAGTTGTGATGACTTTATGATAAAATCTCAGATATAGATAGCTGTTTTCTGGGGGTTTCGAGGGATAGATATACCACTGCCTTTTGAGAACATACTAGGACTTGAACCGATTTAAACCTTCATTATTTCACTTATTCCAGATTTTTCTCTAATACATAGCAGATATCCCCATAAGCAGGCTTGTGCTGGACATTATGGCACTTATCATCATCGACTCTCAACATCCTATTCCACTTACGAGGCAGGGAAGTGCGCACGCAGTGTACTCAAGAATAGCATTACAGTACTCCGTACTCGCACCATAATGCTCAATATACGAGCCTTGTAGCCCTTTGCCGAAAGCTCGGTCGCATCCGCCCCCGCCCTGCTTGCCGATGGACATACTGGAGATCTAGGTCTAACAAGTACGCGAGGGCGATCTCGTGTTTAGTACCTGATAGTTATTAGCTGTACTCTGTAGACTTTCAGCTGGTTCAAGTGTTAATTGAGACATATCAAGGGACTTTTCTGAATGGATGAGTGAAGACGCTGAAGTCAGTGGACAATGCTGTCATGTTACGGAGCGAGTGCGGGGTATGAATGCAGGCGCTAGTGACTCGCTTATGGACTTGGGTTTGTGCTTTGGAGGTTATTCCCAACTTCCTGCTTCTAGCTTTCTTCTTCGTAGTTGTTTTGCTTGATAAAAGGCTTTTGATGACGCCGTGACACATTTGTGGTTGGCAGGTTATGGACAACGACGTACTCTAAGCGGGGAGTTCTGAGTTGGGTGATGTGTGTGAAGAAGCACAACTCCAATTGTACGTATTCCTCGAAATAACTCAAGGTACCTACGATGTGAAGTTTTGGGATGCCTCCGAAGAAGCTGCTATACCGTACTTTGTAAAGTAGATGCGGTGAAGTGAGGTCAAGAATGGCACTGCACATACGGTCCTTTTTTGGAGACATGACGTTCATAATAACAACCCGAGAAGCTGTGGCACGAAGTACTTGTACAAAGGAGTCAAACGTACAGCTCCCGTATACAAGAGTCCACGAAACCATTCGAAACTTTGTAAATGTCTAACAATACGAAGCCATCTGGTAATGAACATTGACAAGCGGCACTCAAAATAGCAATTCTTGCCACTCGACTGGGAACAGTGCAAAATCAATGCTGTTTTGCCCAGTCTAGAAAGAGGCGAAGGCGAGGCTATAGCCAGACGTCCAGCAAGGTGACTCCTCATGAGCCCTCACGCTCGTCTCGGTTTAAGCCAACAAATAGCGCGTACTGTACCGGGGGCCGGCCATCGGCGCAGTTACTCGAACAGCTTACGAAGAAAACCCTGCTCCGACCAATCACACGCCCCCAAACTCCTTATCGTGTGGCTTGCACTACCCCGCCGACTCCGACGCCGAGTGGCGCGGGCGCCGTGCACGAATGAACTTTGAGGACGAAGGGAACCTGTAGAATTGTTTCTGTTTGTAAGAATACATACTTCCGGGTGTGGGGATCCGAGGAGACGTGGTGTAAGTGTTGAGAGAGTAGTCCGACGGCGTGGGAGGAGCAGATTGAGAACTCGGAGAAGGTGCGAAAAGCGGGAGGAGAAAGGGGACGAGGAGATTATTCCCGGTATTGGTGTTGGTGTTGGTGTTGGTCTTGGTCTTGGTCTTGGTCTTGGTGTTTTTCGCGGTGAGTACCTACAGTAGTGTGGTGTAAGTTTGAGATGGGGGTCCTGTCGACGCCAATGCTGTGGAACGTTGATGGGGGGAGGGTTTTGTGCCGGGATAAATGTCCCAATGCGGGAGGAAAAGGCGTTCTGGAATTTGAAAGCCCGAATACCTTAACCTTCGTGTGACAGACAGCACTTGTGGGCTGAGGTCTGATTGGGTTTTACAGTCAGGAGGAGAGTTTTGGGGATTTCCTTTGATATGGGATCGGCAATTATCTTTGTTTCCATATATATATATCCTTTCATGTCTACTGTGCTTGTTGGACAGCTCTCGGATATCAGTCTATTTATAAGTACGAGTAGTTGAGATCGAAAGGAAATAGTCATTCATTCATTTATGTATGAGAGATATAGAATAGGTACCTTAGCTAGTAGTCATAATAATGGCTCTACAAGCATGGAAAGCTCTTCAGTTGCAAACAGCGCTCTAAAACAGTAATTGCCGCAAATGCTACGTGATGTCGGGTACCTCTTCCTCTGAAACTTTTGCAAACGAAGATCATGCCTCTGCAAAGAATGCAAGAATAAATGAGAAATTCGCGCGTTGTCCCTTTTCATTCATAGATATACCTAACAATGATCCAAGAAGCGTAGGTTGCCTCTTCTTTGACGTGGTGTACCTCCGTATATCCTCTCACGATCTTGCCATTGACAATAATCCCACATCCCCCCCTCCCACGCCGCTATCCATTCACCGCATCCCTGCTAGCTCTGACCCATAAGTAGCGAGCGAGCTTCCCTCCCCCCATCCTTATCAACCCAACAAATCTCTGTTACTTCGTCAACTTTCACGCAAGTTGCTTGTTGTTCTGCTCCA
The DNA here is from genome assembly GCA_007821535.1 of Lachnellula occidentalis. Lineage (NCBI taxonomy): Eukaryota > Fungi > Ascomycota > Leotiomycetes > Helotiales > Lachnaceae > Lachnellula > Lachnellula occidentalis. The sequence continues at coordinate 29,435 of QGMI01000412.1, forward strand.
TTCTACACCTCTACTCCCACAACCATCTCCCATAACCCTCCCCTTCTACCGCGATCATGGCGACCTCAACCAATGTCTCCTACGTGGAGAATGTAAGTATTGCAGCCTCGTATTCACCCCGCGATGCGTACTGACCGCCGCGCAGCTCAAAAAATACATGAAGCTCGACCAGAAGGGATCAGCTATGGCTGAATACATCTGGATCGATGCTGGTAGTGGCGTTCGCTCCAAGTCAAAGGTATGCGATAATCTCTTCCCCAGGAACTACTTGCCGCCTCAATTGGCAGACACGATAACTGCAATGTCATACCTTGTGTGCAAAAATGGTTGGACATGTTCCGAAGTCACTCCATTTTAACTCCTGGGCCGTTGGATCTTCGCGCTTTCAAGTGCAGGGTCCGGTGCCAGCTCTTGTGCCCAGAAGCTCTCTCGATCTTCCATTCAAGGTTGCCCATTGCAGTATCTGCAAAGCCAATTGATACGGGAATTTCTACAAAGATTACATATGCTAATAATGGTGGTATTGCTAGACTCTCCTCAAGGTCCCAGAAAACGGTGAATTCACTCTCGATGACCTCCCAGAGTGGAACTTCGACGGTAGCTCGACTGGCCAAGCCCCAGGTGACAACTCTGATGTCTACCTCCGACCCGTCGCCATCTTCCCTGACCCATTGCGTGGCGCACCCAACATCCTAGTTCTCACCGAGTGCTGGGATCCCGACGGAACCCCAAACAAGTTCAACTACCGCCACGAATGTGCTAAGCTTATGGAGGCCCACAAGGCCCATGAGCCTTGGTTTGGTCTCGAGCAGGAGTACACCCTTCTTGACTTTGGCGACCGGCCTTACGGCTGGCCAGTCAATGGTTTCCCAGGTCCTCAAGGCCCATACTACTGTGGTGTCGGTGCTGGCAAGGTCTACTGCAGAGATATTGTTGAGGCTCACTACAAGGCTTGCATGAACGCTGGTATCAAGATCTCAGGCACCAACGCCGAGGTTATGCCCGCCCAATGGGAATTCCAAGTGGGTCCTTGTGATGGTATTGAAAGTGAGTATTTCTTTCCCACTTTTGCTATACTCGGCTAAATGTATCTATTAGTGGGTGATCATCTCTGGATGGCCCGTTTCCTCCTCCACCGCATTGCCGAAGAATTTGGTGCCAAGATCTCCTTCCACCCCAAGCCAATTCCTGGTGACTGGAACGGAGCTGGTCTTCACAGCAACTATTCCAGCAAGGAGATGCGAGTTGAGGGAGGTATGAAGTACATCGAGGCTGCGATTAAGAAGCTCGAGGGCCGCCACAAGGAGCACATTGCTGTCTATGGAGAGGACAACACCATGCGTCTTACTGGCAGACATGAGACCGGTAGCATTGATACCTTCACATATGGTGTTGCCAACCGTGGTGCATCCATTCGTATCCCAAGAGAATGTGGTCACAAGGGTTACGGTTACTTCGAGGATAGACGACCAGCTTCAAATGGTGACCCATATCAAATCACTGGTATCATGATGGAGACAGTAAGGCTTCCTTTTATGAATTCAAAAACTCTCGCTAACACATTGTCCAGATGTACGGTGGTCTTGATGGTACTGAGTTGAAGAAATAGATGCTGAAGTCGCGGATTCATGGGGCGTGTACAAGAATTATGAGGTGAATGCTTTGGCGAATTGGTCTTCTCTTTCTTGCGAGCGATATCGAGATTCTTTACCTGATCTGGTCTGGTTTTTCGAATTATTGCCATGTAAATGGGTGGATAAAGAATAAGGATCATTCAGTATATATTGAAAATCTCCGACGACGTGAGACGTGAATGATGATGCTATCCCCATAACAGCTGATGACCTACTTGAAGTCTCAAATTTGGAGAAAGCGTATACGATAGTATAAAGTATTTATAAAACCACGTTTTCTACGTAGTTTACTGGTTCAGCCTTACAGACAGGCCCCTGAATTCATGACGTGCATGACGGTTTGAGCTTGCCGATCCGAACTCCTATCAAAACATTTTGTGCTTCAAGCTCCATCAAACGCCATACATACGAGTATATACAACAACAAAATGCTCGCCCTCCCATTATTCCGCAGAGCAACTGCTATACGGACAGCAATCCGTTCAGTCTCAACTCTCCAATCAAATCCCCACATCGTATGCCCAATCCTCCTCGCTCTATTTCCACAATACTAATCTTTCCTCTCCATATAGTATGTCTTCCCACATCCCTCCTCGCCCTCAACAGCACACCTCCTCTCCCTCCTCCCCACCTCCCCGCCGTCAGTAAATCTCTCCCTAGGCACAACAACACAAATCCCACCAACCCCAGACTCCCTTGTCGAGAACAAGCGCTTCCTTTCAATACTAAACGAAGTACTGTCCCAACACGCAGCTTCAGACCCCATGGTCGCAGGCCAAGCCGCCGCCTTCGCGTCGTCTTCAGGCTCAGCGTTGGGATCAGGAGGCATGTTCTTCCCGCAGCAGAGGAAAAAGAACGTTCCTCGAGCTGGTGGAGGAGGGGGCACAGGCGGTGATGGAGCGGGTGGTGCTAGTAGTCAGGGAGGAGCTGGGGGCGGAGGAAGGGGTGGGTGGGTGCATGTCAGTGATTTGAGGGCGCCGCCTGATTATGGGAGGATTGCGTGGCCGGAGGATATTTTTGGGAGTTTGGAGGTTGATGGGAGGGGGGAGTTTGTAG
>QGMI01000413.1:0-32125 GCA_007821535.1 Lachnellula occidentalis
TATATTAACTATTAATAAATTCTAATTTTATTTTTAATTTGTTTAACTTATATACTAAGATTAATTAAAGCTTACTAAATTAAGATATAAACTATATATTAGATAGTTCTAATTCCCGGCTATCTACTTCGATATTAATAGTACTATATCCTTTATATACAATTTACTAGCTATTAGTAATCTTTATAAATTAAGGCTTTCTCTAATATTTTATTTTAATAAAGTTATTATAGATACTATTAAAGTAGTACGATATGCCGGAGTCTATAATAGTACTTATCTTATTATTATAAGCTAGTATAGCGTAGATTGTTACTAGTACTTTTAAGGTTGATTTTCGTCTTTATAAGCAAATAAGCTACCGGAGGTACTAGATAAATGTAAATATATAAAATAGTACTAAAATGTAATATAAAATAACTAGTACTAGTCGCTAGTAATTTATTAGGATTGAATTTTAATAATACTATAGAAATTGCTATACCTTATAATTGCAATTTAGGCCGGTCTAGCCGATTTTCAAATGTATTTTAATTATATCAAGCTAATTAGAAAGTATAGTTATATAGGAAGTATTAGAAGTATTATAGGAGGAATCGTCTTCTATATTAGTAATACTAGTAATTCTAATATAATTAGTACTACTAGAAGTACTATTACTCCTATTACTATTACTTTTCTCTTACTACTCCTTTTTCTTAGCTCGTTTAAAGTTCTTATAGTTATTAATATAATGACTAGCCTTATTATACTAGTAGTAGAGCCTTTTCTTAAAGCTATTATTCTTTAATCTCTAGTATTTTAAGATTCGATCTCTTTCTTAAGATCTATTTTAATTTCTATAGCTTCTATTATAACCTTCTCTACTTCTATAGCCTCTTCCTCTCCTTCTATTATTACTACTATTATTATTATAACAAGCTATATTTACTATAGCTTTTAATAGAAGTATGATATTAGATTTAAAGGATTATATTATAATAATTATCTCTTAAAGCTCCTTCTTATCTCTTAGTACCTATATTTAGGTAATAGCCTAAAGTATTCTATAGGTGCCTTCCTTTAGCAAACTATTAAATAAGACTTTCTTTATATCATTATTAGTAATAAGGCAGTCTATAGAAGATAGCTTTGCTTTAAAGTTTATAAGACGAAGCATAAAGCTTTAAATAGAATCCTTTAATAGATCAAATTTATTTATAGCAAATTGCAACCTAAGGTTAGATACTATTAAGGGGTCTAAATTAGGATTAAGTACCTTTAGATGATTCTAGAGCTTATAGAAATTAGTAGCTTACTAGAAGACTATTACTTAAGGCTTAAATTTAAAGGCTATAGAATTGCTTAAGGTAATAAAAGCAAGTCTAGCCTTATTATTCTATCTAGTAGTAGTAGTCCTAGCGCTAGTAGGTTAAAGACTAGTACTATTAATAATACTAAGAATATCTATAAAGATTAAAATAGACTTATAAGTAAGTTGCTATTTAGTAAAGGTAGGGAGAGTAAGTATTATAACATTCTTATATTTATTATTTTGCTAGATAGAAAAGCCTAATTTATTAACTTTTCTCTTAAAAGTGCTAGTAGTATTAATTAAGGCCATTTTTTAATCAATTTAATCGCAGATTAATAGAGCGCCGGGCTCATAACCTGATAAACTACGAGCAATATAATAGATATATAAGAAAGAAGTATACTAGTATAAGAAGTCATATAGTGATCTATTATATAAAGGTTAAGGAGTGAAATATGCTACGTTGTAGAGTTTTATATAGTGGCGTGCTTATGTAAGCAGCTATTTCCAACACTTTCAAATTCTATTAGTTTAGTAGGTAGCTCTGACTAAACTGTGTCTACTATAATCTTATGAAGAAATAGTAATCAGGTCCGCTTATCCAAGAATGGGGAACAAAACTCTACCCGATATGGAAATTTGATGGTCGTAGAAATACATTACACGAAAATTTTATGCTTTCCAAGACCGCCATAGGGTTGCTGTATGTTTTCTAGCAAATTATAGCATATTTCATTCGTCACGAAGGTCAGGCTCTCCGAGTCACGCCTATGGAGCGTCCTCTTTCTCCTCGCGGTACAAAACCAGAACACGTTCTTATTATGAATACTTCTTGGTATATAGCTAGTGAACCAAGTAGTTGACTGAAGCCATCTAGTCTTCGGACACGCGCATTTCTAGCCTCGCCTCTCCCAAGCCGTGAACTGAGAAATAAGGGACTGGATTGTCTCTTCGAATGGCGAGAATCCTCCGAAACTTCTGGTTGTCCAATGTTTCCTTTTTGTTAAAGCTTTCGCGTTGCGATGATCAAGTCAGGGATAGACCATCTTCCTTGTCCTGTTTAAGATGGTTTACTCGAGCAGCACATCGCAAGTGCAAGCTCAGCCCGTGAGGAGCAAACTTGATGAATGTGCACATTCCTTCTCTCGAGTGGAAGGACTTCTCGTGGATGAATGATCCTGTCACACCAAGTTGGTCTGTGCGTGTGAATGTATCCTTTTCCCTCGAGGTACACAACAAGTCTCAAGAGGCCTAACACCAAGTGTTACTTGATGTTGCGTCACTAGGCATTGCCAAATATGCTTATTATTGCTGGCAGCATATGGAGCATTGGAGCGTAAAAACCTTGTTGTTTGGGGAGTGAAGTGTTCACAAACTTGCGCTGTTCTGTCATCGCCAACAAATAACAACTTGTGTGCTGGCTGCCAATTCAAAGTTAGAAATCGCAAGTCAAAGGCAAACTTGTTTTCTTTAAGTATAGCTCTGATATCTCTTAGCTTAAAATATTTCCTGCTCTATTTATATATGCATTCTATTTGGCGCACGGGGGAGCAGACAGAGCAAGAGGCTCATTCATTTCCCGCCATCTCGCTTACAGTAACCCCTTTTCTCCCCGCTTTCCCCGCCCTTTGTCCGTATAGGTAGCAGTCCGGCTTCAACGACCAACGATAGAATATGGGAATGTGGAATTACCAAGCAAGCATATTCACACATCAGTGTCATGTATTTAACGCTACAGATGAAGAATAAAAAATCGCACCATCGTTTCTATCATTTGAATCCATACTCAACTTTAAATTTTACACACCACAACTTCATTAACCACACCATCCAACTTCCTACACTTGTCTATCAAGCAACGCCTCGGGTTGTCGTTTCCAAGCCTTTGATATTTTGCTTTTTGAGTCCCAAAAACTCAACTGTTCTCCTGAGGTCCTTTCATTATGGAGCATCCCCGCTTCTTCAAGGCAAGCGTGCCGGAATCTGCATTTGCTGCTGGGTAAATCACCCATTTCCCCATACTACTTTAAGATACTCAGTCTTTTCATTCTTACTGACGTAAAGAAGGACCATTGAGGAAAATATCATTACACTGATTGTGGGACCAAACAAGACACAATTCCAGATGCACAAGACGGTCCTATTGGCCAAGTCAGATTTCTTTGCGAAGACCTTGAGCGGCAACTTTAAGGAAGACAAATCCGTCGAACTCCTCGAGGATGATGTAAACGCATATGCTCTCTTCACGGAATGGGCCTACTGCGGTTGCATTGCTGAGCATGAGAGCACCAACAGTGGATCTTGGGACGATGCCGCTGTCTACTTGAAGACATTCTTATACCCCGCGTACCTTTTGGCGGTTAAGCTGCTTCTTGCCGGCTTCGAGAACGTTATCATGGATCGAATCCAGGCGGTCCACTACTACCACGAGGGCCGTCCTGACGATGAAGACATTCGGAACATCTTCGCCCACACCCCTCCGAACAACAAGCTACGGGTATACTGCGCAGCTGTCATCCACTGGTCGATCTGTAATGAGTCCTTCAGAGGAACGGCAGCTTTGGATAAGGATAAGCTCCATAGCTATGCTGCTTTATCCCAAGACGTTGACGACTTCGCTCGCGAGCTAGTTCTCTTCCAAGGCAGATATGGCGGAGCCTTCTACGAGGTTCCGCGCCTTGACCCACGGAGTCCTTATGCTATCGGAACGGGCGATGGATTCCCTGAAGGCCTTGGATGCACCTTCTTCCACAACCGGGGATATAAGGATGATAAGAGGCTTCAGGGCGAGCCTGAGCCTGTTCGGGGTATCCCTCGCTACGACGCATAGGCAGGCAGTCTGGTGGGATAATCACCCATGGCCCTCGATTATTCATGGCAGGCATATAGCTTGCTGAAAATTTCGGTGCCACTACAGGCTCAGCTATGGCTCGCAATGCTGCAGTTGGAGGACGAGCCGGGAATTTCAATGCGAATGACACCCATGACAACCGAAAAACTCACACGCCAGGAATTTGGATATTTGTTTCGGAATGAGAACTGTTGAATATGGTTGATATCTTGTCTTTTTGGTAGCACGGTCTCGGAGGACGAGTAATCTTTACTTTCTATCCAGGGACTTTCTGGTTTTGTTTTTCTTATCTAGAGTAGAGTAGACTGTGTTCTTTGCAATATCCTACTCAGTCTTTATTATGATACAACAATGCACTTCATTACACACTTTGCGGCTCTTAGGCGACAGTGACTTGAAATGAAAGAATGACTGCAGATGGTACACGACTATAAAGACGCCGATAACATGAATTTGCTATTAAGAATACCATCCTTGGCAGCAAGTATCTCACATTGCTCCATCGCATTAAACTCTATCTTGGGTGCTCTGATACTTCCGGCTCCATACATAGTGCGCCATCCTCATTACGCTCGCGACTTGCAATGAAGGCTTCAGACTATAGGGGGACGAATTTAATACCAGTAAAGCAATATACGGGCCTTATATACCTAGGCAAGCTACATTACAATATTCAGGATCTAAGTAATAAAGTCATCGGGGTGCCAAAAGAATTGTGGCCTTGTCTTCTACTAAGCTCCTCATCGAGACTCACGTATCACTATAATGTTGGAGAGGGTCATGGCTTTTCCCGAGGGAAAGTTGAATCTCCCAGCATTCTGCGGGATTGTGGTAGTGACAACAGGATCACAGAATCATGGAATACATATAAGAAGCTTTTTCAAGTGAGACAGTTCTAGCTAGCGATCAGGCAATCCAGAAGCTTACTCGTCTACATCAGCCGTCCATAGCAACATACATGAAACAATCCGAGCCTCCCATTCGAATGTTCCAACATTATAAGACATTCTCAATGCATAAACAAATGACATGGCTCGCGCTGCGGCTCACCCTCGTCATCATCATCCTCATAAACCTTTACCCCATCGACCATCCTCAACTTAATACCCTTGAACTCCCCAATATACCCGTGCATGTGAAACTGGCAAGGGTGCACACCAACCTTTCCCTCCAAGTATCGAGGATCATGATAGCACTCCAAACACTTGGCATCGCCGCCACAGTCGCGGATGCGAGGATCCCGACTAGGTTCAAAGAATCTCACTGCTTCGATGAAGCCGTCCCGTGCCTCTTGGTTCTGGCCCAAGAAAAAGGTAGGGGAGTCATCGTCGTTATAACCCTCGGATCGAAGATGGTGGAGAAGGAAGAAGGCAGCGAGTTTGCGAAGTTTTGACTTTGGCTGCGTAGTTTTGTAGATGAGACTGATGATGCCGGTTCTGGAGATTGACTCGATTGCCAGGAAGCCGTCTTGAACTTCGTCCGCAATCTTGTTGCGGAAATCAGTATGCACGTCGTATTCTTCGGCGAAAGCGTACAGGCAAATCATTTCCTTTGTTTTGGCAACTTTAGCCTCATGCGTGTCTGAGGGGTCGAAGGATGGAATCGCCTTGGTGTAGAGATAGTTGATGAAGTGTTTGACAGTCTTCGACTCAATCGTTGGGAAGGCGATAACGTCGCCACTTTGTTGGCGAAGCTGAGGTAGTGGAACGTCTTCAATCAGGCCCTCGAATTTCTCGCCGGAGTTGAGGAGCAGAGCTTTGTGGACGCGATGGAATTCGACCTCCAGCAAATGCATAGTCAGCTTCAATTTCTGGAGCTTCAAAGGACCTAGATATTACCTGGCCATTATTGGGAGTCACAATGACGATCATTTCGAGGCCCATTTCGAGGCCCATTTCACTAAAGATGAGGCGTTAGACAGGTTACAAGCAGGCACCAAGATTGAACTTACTCTCCAAGGAGACGTGTCTGCTTACTGCGATGAACGACGATGGCACCGCTACTGGTCGACGCGCCGGTGAAGCTTGAGCTGATGCTCTACTTATAATCAGCAGGAATAGATGACGCTATCGGCTGGTACTTACTGAGGCCATTTTGAGTACAGTTGTTCACGTCCCAGGATTTGTGGTTGATTGTAGTTGAGAGATGAGGAGATTGAATGTTGTTCAGGGGAACCGACTTTTGAAAGAATCTGTCATTGGCCACACGTGATATCACATTCACTGCCAACCTTTACCGCCCCAGATTAACAGTGATATAGAATCTGAAAGCGGAGTGTCTTCCATCTTACGACAGTCTTAAGTTCTGACGCCAAACGTGGAGCAACTGCAAACTTCAAGATGGCGCAACTAGAGATACTCGGAGAGTAAGTCATCGTGCGTTTGCTGCAGAGCATACCTCAGCTAATATATAATAGCAACCTTGGAACGAAACTTGTCACAATCTACGTGGGAAAGGAGCAGAAGGAATATATTGTGCATAAAAAGGTCATCTGTGACACGGGGGATTACTTTTCCAAGGCATTCACGGGGGCCTTCAAGGAGAATGTTGGAGTGATGCATCTGCCAGAGGAAAGCCCAGATGCATTTGGACTATTTGTTGACTGGGCCTATACGAAGGAAGTGCCTTGGGTCGGGAGTCAGAAACATTACGAGCGACTCTTCAAGCTTTACGTCTTTGCGGAGAAGCTGTGCTTGTTTGAACTTGTCAACAGGACAATGGACGGTATCAAAGATACCTGTGAAATCAACTCGGAGGCAGAAACAAAGACCTCCATGGTCCTTTACGCCTTCCAAAACACCTTCGCAGATTCACCTCTTCGAAAATGGGCACTTCAACACTATATCTACTACCTTGACACCTGGAAATTTTCCGGACTCCCTAAGGAGAAGGACTCTGAAAGCCTGCGCCAGCTCTGCAGGCAGAACGATGATGTTTTCCAGGCATATCTTAGTCTTCTGCGAAAGAGTGTCCATTATGGAGTGTTGGATCCTGGATACAACGATAAGGGCTGCAACTTTCATCGGCATCAAGCAGATAAGCCATGCTACGTAGATGAATTATTCACGGAGTGGATATCAAGCTCAGAGCCCTTTTGCGACGACGCCGCGTCCTGATAACGTATCTTCCAAGTGTTGAAATCGCCGAGATCCGCGATACCAAGGCGATTTGGGAATCAGATGCTTCGGGAAAGATTTTGTTGCACATTCGGAACTGAGAAGCGGAACTGAGAAGCGGAACTGGAATTGAGAGATTGACCTTTGCATGGTGAGCGGTATAAGCTTTCTTCGTGAGAAGAAGGTGAGCAGCTTAGATAGCAGAATCTGGAGCAGGACAGCCATTGCAAGAGCCAGTGGAGTCAGTGACTAATGATTGAAACGTATGATATTTTACTCGAGTAACTGCAAGACCTCATACAGTAGAGTTGTAAACCAGCGCAAAAGAATTCCTTGATAAATTGAACGAGAAGTCTCTCAAGGAACCTTATCACCGGCACCATGTAAGTCATTTTCTCCCTAGAGTATGCACCATATCCAGTATAAGCATCTTGCTTATTTTTAATATCAACACGCCGTATACCGTTGATAATGTAAGCTTTTATTACGACCTTCCAAAAATTGCATACCACTTAAAGGTGAACCCATTTCCTACAATCCTACTCTTAGTAAATCAAACTTCTCACAGCTTTCCAACCACATCATCCAATTTCGGTCGCAGCCCGACATCCTTGACTTACCCCATTGCGATACGGTACTGTGACGGTGAAAAGGGGCTCCTCGCCTAAATGCCCCACTTCCCGCTTAGGTGAAGGAGAAGCTTGACATGGCATCAGAACTCAACGAGCTAAAGTTGCATACAACCGGGATACTTGTACTAAAATAGACCAGCAAGGTTTGAAAGGCATCTAGATTGCTCCGTGAGATTTGAAGGCCCGTGTAGAGAGGCGAGCATAAGATTTCTAGGGAAGCAAAACAAAACAAATACAAGCTGTCTTGATACGTGTGAAGTTCTCGTCTAGAGATAGCAATTGCACGAGAGGTAAAGGAGAATTCGGATGCTTCTGTGTGTACGATTTAGGATTATGGAGTAAGGATTTGGAAGGACGTGAGAGCTAGCTAGCTGGATAGAGATGCCCTTTGGGGGATTCAAGCTAGTCACTTGCGGGATAACCTGGGGGCGGGATGAGGGAAGAGAAGCTTGAGAATATGGATTTTGTGGCTGTGACTGTGCATAAGCCTCAAAAGCCGAGGCGTATTTGGTTGATTTGATCGCTATGACGAAATTTCGATGGGAAATGGTGGCGGTCACTTGTGAGGAAGAATGAAGATGTGCCGTGGCGCTAAATAAGGAGTGGGAGGGAGTAAATAATATCGGTCTTGACTTGCTGGTAAGTCCTAGTGAAAATGGATCGTACAATGAGGAATTGAAGTGCGGGACGGTTAGTATAGTTAATTATGTATCCTAAAACCATATGCAATGTAGTGAATCTTTATTTTCATTTTTATGTCGTTTATGGCAACTTATCAATGCTATCACCATTTACACCATTTGTCTGCTCGCCAGCAGAGTACTTTTGAGCATCCACTTGGCTAACCTTGCTGGTCCATCCAAATGTATCCTCAAGCTTGCCCTGCTGAATACCCTGCAACACTCTCAGCAGCTCCATGCATACTGGACCAGGCTCTTCCGAGTCGTCCTTGATGTAAGAGGTTGTCTGGTTGCAGGAAGTGCGTGTAATAGACTTGATAGGAACAAGAGCTGCAGCTGTGCCTGCTGCCAATACCTCGCTAAATTCAGGGAGTTCTTCATATTTGATCTACAGAGACAATTAGTTGGTTGTGAGCACGTGGACAGAAATGGAACTTACAGATCTCTTCTCAACCTTCCATCCTTTACTTTTCGCAATTTCCAGACAGCTGTCACTAGTGACACTAGCAATAACACACTTGCTATCCGGCACTACCAACGTCGTCTCTTCCCCTTGTGTCTTAACCCCAATAAACCCACTCGTCGAGAACTCATCAATCTCCGTCCTCGTCTTACTATCCAAATGCAACGTAATACCATATCCCTCGTTCCTAGCCTTATCGCTCCACCTCAACACCGGCGCATAATTCCCTCCTACTTTCGCACTGCCTGTTCCGTCTGGGGCTGATCGGTCGAATTCCTCGAGGATGAGCGCTTTGACGGGGTGCACGCCGTGGTAGACGCCCACGGGAAGCACGTACACGCAGAACATGTATTCCTCTGGCGGACTCAAGCCCAATTGCGCGCAAGACCCAAAGATCAAGGGACGGATATACATAGCTGCGCCCGTCTCATGCGGTGGTACGAACTCGGCGTTCAGAGACACGGCCGCATGTACAGCTTCCAGGAATATGTTCTCGGGTACAGGCGGGATCGATATAAAAGACGCCGAGTGCTGGAGACGGGCAGCATTGCGGTTGGCTCGGAATATGGTGAGTTCGTTAGAGGGAGTTCGGAAGGCTTTCATGCCTTCGTAGGCTTGCTGGCCGTAGTTGAGGGCGGGGGCATTCCATGGATGCGGAGGTAGGGGTCGGTAACGAATTTGGGGGTCGTCCATTGGCCAGTTTTGTTGCTGTAATGGCATTCTATGTGGCCGTTGACTGGATTGAGTATTAGTGATGTTGGTGTGGTACAATGCCAAATGGCGGGGAGAGGAAATGCAGGTACCTTCACGGACTTTGAAGCCGATATCGTCCCAATTGATGGTGTTGACGGGAGATGGAGGGAATGACATTTTGAAGAGACGGATGCAAAGAGCAAGTTCAATTGGAAGAGGTTTGGGACGTACTGGGGAAGAAGGTATATATGTGTGGTGTGAACGATTCTTCGTTCGTGCTGACAACACAGATACCTAGGTACCGTATGAGGAGGGTATTAGTTTTGGGTTGTGCTGCGGGACCGGAGCGCGGGGAATTCTTTACACAGACCCCTGCAATTACTGTACATTGCCGCTAGTCTCCGAATACTTTATGCGCCCGCGAAGTAATTTGGCTCCCGTTTGGGTTTAGATTGAACAGTGCACACCCTGTTTGTCCAATCAAGGGCTGGAACTGGTATTGACTTACGGCCGATCATTCGATTATTATAATAATACGATAGAAAACGGGGCTCGAATTACATTTCGATTGCACTTACTTCTGGGGACGATACGACTACCTACTACCTAGTCAACAGGCCATTTTGAACAACGACAACGAAACAACACCAATAATGAATTCGAACAAAGTTATCTGCTGATACGTGGTCACTTCTTTGCCGTGGCGACAATATCTCTTCCACCAGCAAACATCGCCCAAGTCATCCCAGATCTGCGTTGCCGAATCCACCGAAAAGTAATCACTAAGCCCATATCTGGAGTACACCTCGAAAATATACACAATGCCACGCAGGCAGAACATCACCGTGTTTATGATCATAGCGGTCTCGGCACTCCTAGGCTTCATATTCGTATCATCGTTCAGGAACCAAGCCGAAGGGACACGACATCCGGATTACGTTCCCTCATACCAATACCAACAAGATGTAAACCTAGACGACGGCTTATTAAAAGGTGCAGCCACAGCACCGAAGCTCGAGAATGCCACCTTGAAGTACGCACCTTTGTCTTTGTCCTATCCAATTTGGGAATACGACTGACGTGAAGCAAATAGAGCAGAACTCGGCAACGCATCCTGGAAACTCCTGCACACCATGATGGCGAAATTCCCCGACAAACCCAGCGCAGACGACAGCACAGCCCTAAAAGCCTACATCCACCTCTTCGCGCGCCTCTACCCTTGCGGCGACTGCGCGCAGCATTTCCAAAAGGTGCTGGATAAATACCCGCCGCAGGTAGCATCGAGGAGTACGGCTGCGGCGTGGGCTTGTCATGTACATAATGTGGTTAATAAGAGGTTGAAGAAGAAGGAGTTTGACTGTTCGAAGATTGGGGACTTTTACGATTGTGGGTGTGCGGAGGATGAGGCAGATGGGAAGAAAGGGAAGGGCGTGCAGAAGAAGGATACTTTTACGCCGTTGGTTTTGGATGAGAAAGAGGGGTAGGTGCTGTCAGATTGAGTTTGATTCGTGATTTGAGTACTGACTGAGAACAGGCTGACTAGAGGAGGTTGATTATTGGAGATGGTTATTACATAAAGGTTGTATGTTAGTTGGGCAGGCTGCTTTGGATTGATAGCGTGGCGTTCACGGAAGGACGGGTCGGAAAATACTTTGGAAAGCCACTCCACTGAGTCCACTGGAAGGCTTTTACTGCCTTGCATTACGAAGAGATATCATAGTTGTATGGAATTATGGAGAAATACCATAGTTGAAAGGGACTCATCAGGGGCCTTTCAGTCCTTTGGATCAACAGTTTTGTGATTTGGAGGAAGTAGCACCATAGATACCCCTTGCGAACATATATATAGAGACATAGAATCCACACAAGGTCATTACCTTCAGTTCAATTGACCAGCTGTGCCATAATATCATACCTATCTCATGCGTCACGTACCCAAATCGCCATTTCAGGGGAGGAATATGAGAGCCACGTGACGCGATTAGTAAGCCATACAGCCTCGCGATAGCTGCGCGTCAAAGCTGCCTGTATTGAGCATCAACTTAAGCTCAAGCAACCCCAAGCAACCCCAAGCAACCTCACGCCAACCAGATTCCCCACTGCTTGTTTTTCTACATTCCTCCTTTACGTTTTTGAGATACCCAAGTAGTCACGATGGAGTTTGGAACGTCAGGATCGTTGAATGAAGGTACATTGCTATCCAAACAGCTTCATTCCCTCAGACAACAGCTAACAGGAGCTCTGGCAGATGGTATCCATGTTGATATGGACCGCCTCAAGAAGGGCGAAGTCAAGTAAGACCTTCCTGATCCTTATATTCTGAATCTACTGACATTTTCCCAGCTTAGGAACCTCAATGTAAGCTTCGACTGGACAACGATATCTTCTACCAAACTGACAGGAACACAGTATGGCGATCAACTTCAAGGACGGTGTTATTTTGGGTTTGTCTCTACGAGACTGCATAACATGTAGGATGGGATGCTGATGGTAATGAATAGGCGCCGACTCTAGAACCACCACCGGAGCATACATTGCCAATCGTGTCACCGACAAGCTCACTCAAGTCCACGACACCATCTGGTGCTGTCGATCCGGCTCTGCGGCAGACACACAGGCGGTTGCAGATATTGTTCATTACCAGCTGGGAATGTATGCCACAGCCAACAACCGACCACCAACGACCCAAACAGCGGCGGCGATGTTTCAGGAGTTGTGCTACGAGAACAAGGATAGATTGAGGTATGGATTCTAGAATGGAAATATCTTGGTAGCAATGCTGATGAGGGACAGTGCTGGTTTGATCATTGCAGGTTGGGATGAGCGACACGGAGGACAAGTCTACTCGATACCCCTGGGAGGTTCATTACACAAGCAATCATACGCCATCGGCGGATCAGGCTCAACATACATCTACGGATACTGCGACTCCAACTGGAAGGAGGGAATGGATGAGGAAGCGGCCGTCAACTTCGTCAAGGGCGCATTGCGAGAGGCGATCAAGTGGGATGGAAGCTCGGGAGGAGTGATTCGTATGGTGGTTTTGACTAAGAAGGGGGCAAATAGGCACTTGTATTTGCCAGATACGGATTACGCTGTCCGTCACCAATAGGCGAATGTATGATTAGATATGAGCATGAGCATTCAATGGGATGGTGTTGGGCGCGCCGAACTTTATTGCAGCAACGGCAGGGCTGTTATCTTCTGATATAGCGGTCAAGAAAAGGTTCCACCCATTTCGAGTATAATGGCGTGTAACAGCGGTGAGGACAAAAGAAGAGGCAGAGAGCGAGAAATATCTTGCCCTGGCTTCGTCGTGGTCTCCAGGAACAATGGCCATGTCTACCCAGTGCGACATGCAATGATAATATCTTGGAGCGGATGACTGCAGGGAGCCTATGGTGATACAAGAACTACTTTGGCTTGGGAGGAAGGAAGGCCGATGCTCTGGTACTGGCTAGGAAGCTGGATCCGTCCGTGTGCGCGAAGTCAACGTGACAGCCTCTCTCGTTCCTACTCGCGGATAGCTTAAGCAAATCCCCACCCCACCAACGACGGGAACTGCCCAGATGCAGATGCAAAATATCCGCGCAAGGGTGTTGGCGTTGGTTCTGGTTCTTCTGTACCTAGGTAGATAATGGGGATAATCCTGTTCTAGTTCTTGAAAGCAACTTCGTACTGATTTTGCATATTCCTCTCGCCTTCTTGCATTGGGCGTTTGATAGGCAAATTCGCCTCTTCCCCTCCTCTCCTCTCCCCTCCTCTTTCCTCTCCTCCTTTGAAGATCATAGATTCTTCTGCGCATGTGCTTTGCGTCCCCTCCTATTCGCCCCTCTAGAGCTGTGCGGGTCCACAGCGGTCGTCATACTACTGTACAGCACTTGCCCTGCCTCGCCTTGCCTTGCACTACTTGCGCCATTATTTATTGTCTTTCGCTGGACCCTTTGGCGAACCCGCCCGCCTCTCGTCTGATTCCAGCTACAACCTCCGAAAAACGTCAACACCAGATAACGCCGCGATATCGACCACCGACCCGGATCGTGCGTACGCGTGTGCATAGGAAGCTGTCCAGAAACCACATCCTACATCTGCCATAATTCAGGAATGCTGCAGGTAAGCTGTTCTCTCGTCTCTATTGTAAACGCTGTGCGGTTATGTTGTCGTGGGGGTCCACCGTGCAAAGCAATCAATGAACACCACACACACCCTCTCAACCTCTCCCAACGTGATTTGTTTTGCAAGGAAATGGGCCGTTTTTGGCTCAACACTTGTGCTTCCCCTTTTTGGAACCTTCAAAGTGAATACGCAAGGCGGCTGAGTCTGTATTGCGCGTTGTGCAAAGCCTTGACAGTCAAAATCTCTATCCTGCCTGGGGCGGTCCTGATAAACTTCCCACCTCCAGCTTCGTTTCTGCCAGAAACACAACAATCCAGATCCTTTTTCCTACGCTTCGACAGATCGCCTCATCATTTTGTTGCGGCAATGCAATGTCCCACTGCCAACTAGCGTTCAAGCAGAAATTCACAATACACAGGCTGATGATCGCAATCCACAGCATATCTTCTCCTTCACCCTCACTGTAGCCTGAGAATGGCCGCCGTGATTACTGATTTCGGCAGCGATTTCGGTTCCGACTCGTCGCGTTCCCATTACCATCGCAGTCGGAAGATGCGAGCTGGGTCTGCCCATGAGCGATCTCCTGCTGCATCCCCATACCGCCAAACCTCACAGTCGAGAGTCGAGCGTCCTCCGAGTAGTCCCCGATCCGTCCCGGTAGCAGCCGGCACCCCTCCACCGAGTACGCCCTCGAGAGCAGTAGAGCAGGAAGTAGGTGATAATGTGGTCGAGACGGAGACGGAGACGGTGGTGAAGACGGAACAACCCCCATCACCACCATTAAGCTCGAGTCCAAACCCGGGGTCTTTCACGCGGAATAGATTTACTAGTCAGGAGAACTTTCCTGTATCTTCTACATCGACCAGACAGTACCCACATACGGAAGATGCAGCGGCGAGTAACAAACCACCTATTACGCTGGTAAAGCCCGAGCCAGAATTCTCAGGACCGAGTTCATTAGACGATGTGAAGGGGTATGCGGGGGATACTATAAAAGTACGGGATCTTGCACACATCCAGAGTTTTGCCACCGAGGATTTCTTATTGAGAGGGAAATCTGGACGGAGGAGAGCAGCAGACGACCCGGCACTGAAATACGAGATAAGTGGGATGCCAATTACAGATATCATTGAAATGGTAGCGGGGCTTCTCACCAAAATCACAACCACAAACGACCAACAACATGAGACCTTAAACCGATCTTTACCATCAGGCGAACACTCCTTAAACCTGAGCGGCCTTTCATCCAGCGTCCTAGCTTTCCATGGAAAAAACGTCCCCAGCATCACCATCCTCAGCTACCTATCTCGAATACACAAATACTGTCCCACAACCTACGAAGTATTCCTATCTCTCCTTGTCTACTTTGACCGTATGACAGAGCGCGTCAACGCTGCTCCCATGCAAGCATTACGGCGGGAATCCATGGATTTAGACAACTCGCGCCCCTCAACAGGCTACTCAGCAGACGGTTCTGACCTGGCAGACTCCTCATCAAGCGGAAGTGGAGTTGGAGAAGAAGACAAACCATACACACATACGGAACCCAGCCCCGTCATGCCTTCGTTCCCGCTCTCACACTTCTTCGTCGTAGATAGCTTCAATATCCATAGATTGGTTATTGCGGGCGTCACGTGCGCGAGCAAGTTCTTTTCAGATGTGTTTTATACTAATTCGAGATATGCAAAGGTATTTCCCTTTCTCCCCGCTACTTAATATGTCTGTCATTTGGAATTGGGATTAACATACGCAAAATAGGTCGGCGGTCTTCCCCTCCCCGAACTAAATCACCTCGAACTTCAATTCCTTCTCCTCAACGACTTTCGCCTCTCCGTCCCCGTCGAAGAACTAGAAGCCTATGGCACGATGCTCGTGGAATTTTACGCGCGTGAGGTCATCGCGCAGCGTGATGCTGGTCCCCCTTATGCCCCGTGATTGAATATTGGCTTTGCTTTATGCCTTTACTCATATATTGGATTTGCTGCTTGCCAGATCAAGAAGAGGGTGGTATGAATAAGGGGGTCTGGATGAATGCTGAAAGGCAAACTTTGTTTTATTTGGAAACAATAGACTCTTTTCGACTTGACTTTTTCTTTTCATAAAAACGAATGGACAAACGAATGCATGGATGCATGGATGGAATTTAGCGATTGTTCTGGTCTGGGGAGGGTTTTCTTATGGTGCGAAATGATGCGATGGTGATTTGGTGGTTTGGTGGATAGAGGGTGGATGGATGGACGGGTGGGTGGCGTTAGATGGCGTTTGTGGTATTTGAGAGAGCCGGGAGGGTTATGAATGGGAGGAGGGGAGGGGGGGATGGAGGGGATAGATGATAATAAACGCAGCGGTGTCTATAAGTGTTTCAAGAGTACACGTCTGAGGCGAGAGGCCGGCGCCTCGTGGTTTTTCGTGATGTGATGTGGACCTTAAGATGAGACGGAAGGGAAAGGTTGATTAATACCCCATCATGGAATTCGAACCCCAAGGACTTGACTAAAGTTAAGTTTATTCTCACGTTCGGTTTTCTTACCCTTCCTTTCTTCCATCCTTGCTCTTCTTGCCTTGCAATTATCGATTCGTACGTATAGTCAGTACGTACTACTTTCCTCATCCGAGATCCAGGGTCACTATTCTGATCAGAAAGCTGCGCTGCTATGGATGGAGTTACAGCCAGGTTTAATCAAGTTTACGGAAACGAGATGAAGAGGATATGGGGCAAAGATTCTGATTTGGGTAAGGGGAAGGGGAAGGGAAAAGGAAGGGGGGGGGGAGGACTACTATGCCAGCAGAGGGGATCTGAAAGGTGGAAGTTTGATAGGTATGGTATGGCATGGTTGGGGTTTAAGTGAGGTGGTGGTTAAGTTGATCTCGGAGCTAGTCGACGCAAGTTAGCATCTATAGCATATCAAAACTCCTACCTTGCCTAACAGTATAAGAGAGAGGAAAGCTTTCCTTTCTAATCTCTCTAGTATATCCTCAAATTTGCTTTCTATCTTTCTAGGCTTGATTCTAACTAGAGTATACTAAGATACCTTTTAATAGTAATAGGATTATATAAGGGTGTAGTTTTCTAGCTTCCTAATAGGTTAGATTTAGGAATTTAAACCTAAATAGGCCTTTGTTTAAGATTCTTTAGGGATTTTTAGAACTTAAATGCTAGAGTAACCCCTTTCTCTACTTTTACTATTCAAGCAAATAGTTTGAACGGCCCTGAGACGCTACGCTGAAACAGCTCTCCCTTATCATACTTTCGACTCGTGGCGATTAAATGCTTCAGACTATTTGCCCCATAACCTTCGAAAACTTTCTGGTATGAAGCAGCATAGTTCAAGTATTTCCACCTGTTGAACAAACCCCTTGATTTCGAAGCGTTCTCAATCAAATCTACGAGTTTCTCACTGGCTGCCTTCAGGACATCATCATCAACAGCCGAAGTCCATGACAGACTAATCTGCACCAACACTAAATTGGCGTTTACAGCCCCCAGTCCGAGTGAGTTGCTACCTAGTCCTTCAGATTTGCTGGTTATAGCTTTGGGGATTGGCTCGAACGTGAGGCCCGCGCTCACGATACTGGTGTTCCTGATTATCGATACAGTGGTATCGTTCCAGTGATGGTACGCCTCTGTCAAGAGAGCGGCGTCCACTAGGAATGTTGTTGTGGTAAAAGAATTCCGCAAGCCTACAAGCGAAGCACTAGATGTAGTGAGCTCGTCAACGAAATCAGAGACGTTCGATGTCCGCATGGTACTGAAGAGCTGTGGTTGGACATCCAGGAATGGCTGGATACTTGCTGGGACATTGTTCAAGGACGAGTTGCTGCTTGTGTGTGCAACGTTGTTTGAAATCAGAAAGCCAAATGAGGTACTCCAGAAGAACGTCAACACAACCGACGCAAATGGGTCGTAGACCTCTGCCGCGGTCAAGTTGGTGAATGCGGCAATCTGAGCTTCGGAAGTCGAAATTGCAGCGGTGATTGAGCCGCCGAGGTAATCAGACTGCGGAAACGTAGTAACATCAAAACGTACCACGACTCCGAAGTTATTGGAACCACCCCGAAGAGCACGCCACAGTCCAGGATTGGTGGTAGCGTTGGCGGAGACAATATTGCCTTTTGCAAGCACGACCAGGAAGTTGACGACGTTGTCGCACGAAAACCCACTTCGGGCTGTGAAGAAAGAAATCCCCCCTATTTGAGCATGTCAGAATAATTCCAAGGGAGAACTAGCCGAGTGTAAACAAAGAGATTGGGTCAGACCTCCAGTTAAAAACCCTCCCACGCCAACATTCGCATTCCTCCCCCCTGGAACTGAGAGGTGAGCAGGCGTCAAAACTTCGTAGGCATCACCCCATCTCGCTCCACCGCCCAGCGAAACCACAGTGCCTTCCTTATTTACGGTTATATCTCTCATACCGCTCAAACTCAGCGTTATTCCCGCGTCGAGAATGTTTGCAGCCCATGCGTTGGGCATATGACCGCCGCCTTTGATTGCAAACGGACAGCTCGAGCTAGAGAGCATCTGCACGACAATTGATACGTCGGCAGCGGAGGAAGCCAAGATGAGGCAGGTGGGCGTGAGGGAAGACTCTTGGGCTGAGTAGTATGGCCCTAGAGACGAGGTGAAATTGGGTGATATGGGAAGGAGGACCTTTCCGCCCCCGAGAGAGTTGGTCAGGGAAGTGCACTTTCTGGAAGTTAGCTGGGGTTTTTGGATGCCATATCGAGGAAGTTGAAAAAGCAACTTGCCATGTTTGCACATGCTGATGCATTGGAACTGGCTTGAGCACTGCTGCTGCTAACCAACAGAGCGACAACAGTAAGAAACCCCAAAACTTTCATTTTGAGAATGTGTTGTGGTTCTAGGGGGGCTGAGAATATCTGTGTTTAGCAGCATATCTAAAGAAACCTAGATGCCATGCATTATAACTTCTACTAAGGCTATTCTGCGTGAAGCAAGCCTCCCGGTACCTGCAAGATTGCTGACATATTTTGAGACACAGTAAAATGTCCAGAGCGCTCCTTGCCGGGTAGTCATCTATCCGAGATTTTCAAATGAGAACAAAAGTGTAATTCCAGGTTGAGGCTGACTACCTTAGCAGAGGCGGCTATCGATAATTCGAACGGGGGTCACGCTCCGCTCATGTTACAAGGATTCAGAACAGCCAGTATGCAGGGAACTGCATACCACGCCAGGGTGTTCCTCACTACTTACGGGGTGCAGGACGCAAACACCTCGTCGGCCAGTAGCAATTTCCCCGACTTATATACGCACATCTTTACTGTATAGCGTTCCCTGTGCTGCATTGAGCCTGCATACTACCAGGCTTTGTAATTTTTAATGCACCCAGCCTGCATCCTCAGCAGCACATGCCAACATTCTCACATGGTTATACAGCGCATGCAAAGGATGAGACTGGAGTATTGCCTTTCTGAGCTCCTAAAATAGACTGGTTCCATGTATGTGGCTACAACGCCAGCGCAGTTCAAGGAATTACTAACGCTGATGCTACCTACCTGGGGAATATTGTTGACTGAAAGACTTAGAGCTATTTAAGGGAAACTATCAACGTTCCACGCCCCACTTTCTGAGTCAAGCAATCTGTCCAAATTATTGATAGCGAAAATGGAAGCTGAATATGCAGTAAGGTCAAATTACTCCGTACAAACGCCCCCAATTTACACTTGTTACTAACTTATGAAGTTGCCTTGAACACCCATGTCCCAAGTTCCCGGCCTTGCCTCAACCTGACCTCTACTGGGACGGGAGCATCCGGCGAACATATGACAGTCGACATATTCTTGTTGTTGTCGCCTGGATAAGCCCAGGTACCTAAAACAGGAGTGATATCAAATCTTAAAACCATCATCGCGATTAGAGCTAAGATCTCCGCAGTAGCAAAGTTTTTGCCCGGGCACAGATTCACCCCTGACCCAAAGCCACGGAAAGCACCAGATGGTGGTTTCTTGCTTGAGGTAGTGTTCTTTATGAATCTAAAAGCGTCAAAGTCTCCCACATTTTCACCCCAGGTTTCTCCATGAGAATGGATTTCTCGATTGGGGATCAACAACATGGAGTCCTTTTTAAAAAGGTATTTTCCTTCGAGTGTAAAGTCCTCCATGACCATCCTTGCTGCAGCGCCAGATGCATGATAGCGAAGCACCTCGTGTAGGATTGAGACAAGAAGTGGGATTTCTTTGATCTGGCGGATATCAATAGTAAAAAGAGGATCTCCATTATCCGTTTTGGTGATATTTAGTAGCGGTTGAACTAGCTCCCGGACTGTGGCCAGAAGATTCGCATCTGAAAATACATGGTAGACAGACCAGAAAGCAGTAGGAATGGTATTTATAAGAATTCCAAACCCATTGACGGCTTCGAAGCGAGATATATCTTCAAGTGATATACCGTATTCAGTCAAAGAATGGAACCGAGCTCTGATGAGCTGTGATCCATGTTTGGGTCCTCCGGCGGCAAAGTATTTCTTGAACCCCTTCACAATTTTCTCGCGGCCAGCGTACCCCTTCGGAGCAAGAACGCTGGGTAAAAATCCTATGAGAAGCATCGTGCTTTCCTCCGAAAATGATCTAACAATGTATGTTAGTGAGCTGCCGGTAATCAGACGACGTAGCAATACCTACTTCAATCCCTGCAAGAGTTCTGGGTCGAGATAAGGATTCGTAGGCCCATATACGGCCCCAGAAGTCATCAGAGCAACGTTGCGTTCGAGCCATGCCCACAAGTCAAGCTTTTCTCCAACTTCCGTCTTGATGCCATTGATCTGAGATGCAACAATATCAACAGCAACTTGAGTCATCTGCTCCAATCCAGCAGCCATAGCTGCATGTGTTTCTTTCATGCCATCAACTACCAGACTATTTCCGATTTCTCTGCCAGCCGCATTTTCTAGGAGTATTTTGGCCGATTGATTGCTCAGAGCACCCAGCTTTACTGTAAAGGCCCCTTCCAGAAACCAGAAGGAAAGTGCCTTGTAGTGGCGCTGAATCGGGGCAACAAGGCTCGGAGCAGTCACAATATATAAACGGCCGCCAAACATGGGCAAAGTGAAGACATCATGACGATATTTGGCGCTTGTGGTTCCAGTCAGCGATATTCAGTCAAGAGTTGAGAAAATTATCCACCTTAAAATTGTGTAATAACTCATCTTGTGCTTCCAAATGCCTATGGTATGGCCGATGTATGGCAGTTTGGATGAAATAAAAGGCGGTTCGTTAACATGTGGCCGTGCCCCCAGGTTCTGACCCAGGTATACTGCGAGTGCAATAGTGCATGTTATCAAAACAAGTGATATGATAGTTGGACTCAGCACATATTGACTGATGGATTTCGTCTCAAACGATACAAAAGCAGTTGACGAGTTCATTTTAATCGATTTTTAGTCCACAAATTGCTGCTTCTCCAGTATTTGACGGAAGATTTTTAAACCTTATAAGACTGATGAATTTCACGAAGTTATAAAGTCAGAACGCGGATCGAAGACAGCTAGGAACGCCTAGCACAGCTTTCCATTAATAGCGTCGCACTTCAGCCTAAATCTCCTTCATGTAAGCCTCACGCCTAATGTTTATAATGATTGGTCCATTGCTAACTTTTCGTCTGAAGGAGAAATAAACCAATAAGAGCCACCAAAATTCACCGATTGCCGGCATAAGCGGCAAAATTGACATTGCTTGCCGGTACGCTCTCAAGCATTCTGCGTTGAAAAAGGACCGGGATGAGAGGAGATTCCACGATCAGGCGACCAAGGCAACTCTGCTTGAGGTACGGAGATGCGACATTAGTCCGCACGCACATGAAGACGTACAAGAGATGTCCATTCATCAAGTGAGATGGGAAGCAGATGTTCCTCAGGCATAGTGACAGCTTGAACAGGGTTCTTCCCTACAGGAGTAAATGCTACTATAGATATGGTAGAGTACTACTTCTTCCACAGTAAATTAGTATGGTTTTATAGTAGATTCGGGGTATAATTATATATTAAACCGGCAAAAGCTAAGATAAAACGTGGCATGTATTACCATAAGTAACATGAACTTGACATAAATTAACAATTAAAGGAAGAGGCCCTTATAGCTAAAAAACGGCTTGAATTTCGTTCAAACTTATTTTTAAACCTTCTTAAATTTCGCAAATATGCTACTATTGCTGGCTCTTTCGCGTTGTAATAGTGTCACTGATTTTGGCACAATATAGTTACAGAACTGGCATAATTAATAAGAGCTGCAGGAGAGCAAGTGAAGACGGGCCGAATGTCTGCAGCGTGCAGGAAGAGAATCAGGACGGTCCTGGGGGCTGCAGGAGGGAATGAATATCTTAGGAGAGTGGGTACCTACCTAGTAGT
This sequence comes from Lachnellula occidentalis, assembly GCA_007821535.1. Taxonomy (NCBI): domain Eukaryota; kingdom Fungi; phylum Ascomycota; class Leotiomycetes; order Helotiales; family Lachnaceae; genus Lachnellula; species Lachnellula occidentalis. The sequence continues at coordinate 22,206 of QGMI01000413.1, forward strand.
TACTAAGGTTATAAATCACAGCGACCCACAAGTCTACTTTTGGACTTTTGAGGTATCACATCACTCAAAACCTTACAAACCCAGGCCCAGTTATAAGATTATGTCCTAATCGATAAACAACGCCTCGAAAGGTGTTATGACTATATCCTTTATCCTAGCTCATATGGTACCCTGGAGCTGGAAGAAGACTAGGTCTGAGCCAATAGATTATCATTGCGCATCATAATAAGGCTGTAGACAGACTTTCATTATTATTCCCTTGATATATGATAAGACTTGAACATTTTACCACCAATTCCTAATACACTCCCGTTTTCCAAGCGTGTGACGTTTACAGCATCCTTGATCTCGTTTGTTCTTCGAGTAGGCTCCTGCGTAACACCGCACAAATGGTTTCACTTGAAGGTTTTGTCTATGGTCTACTGGCGACAGTACTTGCTTTCTCAGTCGGTAAACTGTCTCGTTCACCCCGTTTTATCGATGTCCATGCAAATTTAAAGGCTAAATTCAATGCTTTTGTCTACCTGTTCAGAGGTGCGGATATGATACATGAGGGCTATCTCAAAGTGAGTCTTTTGATCCATTGAAGCTAGGTAAAATGCTACAAGTTAAACAGCCCCTTTAGTCAAACGGGCAGCCGTTCACGATCCACACGCCTGGGAAGAAAACCATAATGGTCACATCGCAGCAGCACATCCGCGAAATTGACGCAGCTCCAACCAACGTTCTCTCTCTACATGCCGTTGCCAAAGACGTAAGTCCGACGAAACACAATATTTGGATATCTACACCAATTGAAGGCTCGTAGTTCTTGAAACCACAATATACAATGAACGGCTTTGTATGGAAAGACCAGCGGGGTATCGAGGGCGTGGGTTTCGTGCGCGCGCTGCGTACTCTCTTAACGCCCAAACTACCAGATCTGATTGTCAATTTAAATGCAAATATCAAGCAGCACTTCCGAGACGAACTTAGGAACTATAAGACTATTGATCGTAAGCATGATTCAAGAATATTTGGAGATGTGCACAAATTGGCGGTTTACTGGAGGGAAGTTGTTGCATGGGCCTGTTTCTGACATATTGGAAGTAGGATCTTTCATAGTTCCCGTGTTCTCCGTGACAGAAAAGCTGGTCACAAAGTGCAATGCACTCGTTTTTTTTGGTCAAGAACTATGTAAGTATCCATGTCTGGAGATGTGGCGATGATGCTAAGACGTTATAGCGGCCAATCAAGAGTTTTTGGATGCTGCGTTGTGCTTTCCCCAAGATTGTTTTATGGCGGCAGAGATATTGAGATTCTTCCCCTATCCGATTGCGCAGTATGTTCGAGGATCCCATATATGTGGAATTTGAATCTGAAGCTGACTTTTGGAATGAAGCATTTTATCGTGGTGCGCAACGTGGAGATATCGGTCTTCGACTACGATGCACAGATTTCTGATTGAAGTAGTCAAGCGGCGTTTGGATGCAGATGATGTTAGTGGAATGGAAAAAGCGGTATGTGGTTTTTGCAAATGCAAAGAGAGTTCTGAGGTGCTTTTTCTAACGGAAAATAAAGAGTGACGGTATCCAAATGCTGATTGACACTTCACCAAAACGGGAAAAATGGACGGCGGAAAGACTTGTGGGCGAGATCATGGCAATATGGTATGGCTCAGTACATACCTTATCCATTGTATGTGTTCTAAGTTACTCATCAGCTATCCAAGAAATACATTTCCACGAACTTACGTCTATTAGGCCACAACATACGCTTTGCTTGATTTGTATTCTCACCCCGAGTACATAGAACCTATCAGAAAAGAAGTCCAAAGCCCCTTGTTTGACGATTTTGTTCAAACATCCCACGGCCTCCCATTGCTTGACAGCTTTCTGCGAGAATCTGCACGTCTGAGTGCTTTTGAAAGCAGTGAGTGCTCGAACAGATTCCTGATAGATCGGGCATTGCAACCAATATTGACGTTATGTAGCGGGTGTACGAAGAGAAGCGCTGCAGCGTTTCACCTTTTCCGACGGACTCAGGATAGAACCCGGAGACTGGGCATGTGTCCCGCATCGATCCATGATGCGGGACGAGTCCAACTTCACTAACGCGCTGAAGTTCAACGCATTCCGCTTTTTCAACTCGAGTCCAGACTGTGGAACACAAACGAAAAACAAACTTACTGACAGTTCTGATTCGTGGCTAGTGTGGGGAGCTGGGAGAATCTTGTGTCCAGGACGGTTTTACGCGACCGTGATATTGAAACTGGTTGTTGTCAATATGATTACTGAATATGATATCGAGCTTCCTGAGATTAAGGGGTCGAGGTCAACGCAGTGGCGCTCAGCGATTATACCTAAACGTAACATTGTACTCAAAGTGAAACAAAGGACGAAGATATAGATATATAGAGGGATCTGCTATGATGTGCTCACCAATTTTGGATTTGGTCAATATACTAGCGAATTGGTCAATTCGTAGGACTTCACGAATAAATTATGCAATTACATATTTGCTTTTTGCTTGCCAATTTTTGAAAGTAAGCGTGATGCTATTCAGACTATTTTCTAGCGGCTTTTCCCCAGCGATTGGGCAACATTTGGCAGACACTAGAGCAGACCTCGGGAGCTTACAACGGGCCAGGCCGCTGAATCTTTAGCGAGCGCGCATAGACACGAGTGGATACTCGCTAAACTTACAGGCAACACTACGCTATAAAATAATTTTTAGGTATACAATCTAGTAGTCCCCAGGGGCTCGCGGACGGGAAGACTGTCTTGATACCGCTGCTTAGCTACTTCGTCTATCTTGGCTTTAAAGATTTTGATATACTTATATTGTTTTTATGTCTGATACTCCCTACTATACTTACTCTAATCTTCTATACTCCGCTCTATTTAAAGAGCTTAGATCTAAATAAATATAGAATTCTAGTCAAAAAGTCTCACTTTAAGATTAGTTTAGTCCCCTATTCTAGAGGCTTATACTAAGATTATAAGCTAGTTATATACGCAGGATTCTAGAAATCTACGCAAAGTTATAAGGAGTATTTGCCTTAAAAAAGTGAGTAGTATAGAGAGCATGTAATGAAAATGTATTAAGTGTCTTATATAAGAGCCTGTCCTATTGTTGTCCTATTACTACTAGGTAGTATTGTCGTAGGGTTGCGATATGCTACTACGTGATAAATAGTCAGGTGCCTAAGCTAGGGGAAGCCTTATAAAACGAGGTTTCTCTACTTACTTAAAATACTATCCATTCTATAATATATTTATTACTACCTTTTATTATTTTACTTATTAATTATAAGTATTCTATAAGTTAGATCCTAGCTATAGAGTTTGTAGTTGTATTGCCTCTTAATAAATTAGTGATTACTATAAGGGGCAAGGCATACTCTAAGGCTTATAAGATACATTTAAATGCTATTAACTAAAAAGGGGATTAGGAAGCCTTTATTATAATTATCTAATAAATTAGAAGTTAAAGATTTTAGGAGTTTTTAATCATAAGACAAATTATAAAGCATTGCTATAGCAACTATATAAAACGCGGCATTATTTTTAATTAAAAACGTCACCTATTTAATATTAATATCTATAAAATGATAGCGATGATAAACTATAAGGATTATACTAGTAAGGACTTATTAGTTTAATATTCTTTACTTATAGAAACTAGTTTTTAGTAACTAGGGAAAGGTTATAATTACGTTTTATTAAGATTAGCAATATCTTGATACAATTTAAGTTTAGGCTATAACCTAGTAGTCTAAGCTATTACATTAAAGTGAGCTGATTATAAAGGCGTTTTAGCTGATTACTTAGAAGCTAGAAATTATAAGGAGAGAAAAGGGGTCTATTAGAAATGATTATAAGGCTAGTACTTTAAAATCTAAGAGGGCGATTCCTTATTTTACTAGATTATATGATTATAAAGTCTTTTAAAAGTAGTCTCTACATCTTAATTGTTAGAGAAAAAGAAAGTTTTAGGCGTATGTATTAGATATTATAGAAGTGTATAAAGGATTTTTAGTGCCTAATGCTAAAATTTAGAGGTTATTTAAATGCCTTGTATCTTGTTTTTAAGTCTGAATTTTGATTTTGCTCTTTACTTAAAAATCTTAGAAAATGATATTAGTTTATTTTTTATCCTAACCTCTTTTAAAGCAATATCACTTTGCTACTAGCATATTACCTACTATTAATATGTCCTTATTCAACCTATAAACCCTTACTAGATTCGCCTAGATAATGCTTACATTAGACCTTATAACTAGTAGAGTTAGCCTAGTAAGAGATAGAACGCTAACTACTTTAGTAGGAGCTTTTACTAGCAATTAACCTAAAGTAAAAGATAAGGCCTTAAGTACTTCTTTAAGAGATATAGTATCTTCGCTTAGCTTTAAGCTAAAGAAGCTTCTAATAAGGAAGGAAAGGAGAAAGCTAGCTATAGAAGTAAAGTAGAAGTAGTATATTAAACTTAAGAAGAAGATAAATAGTACTACCTTCTTAAAGGTACTAACTATTATATTAGATAAAGTTAGTAGACCTAAGAGCTACTCTAGTAATATCTTTATAATAGGAGGATATAATCTAGATGGATTTCTAAAGCAAATTAAGCCTTTTATTATTAATAATAATTTTATTAGGAATGCTCCTAAAAAGGAGTCTTTTAAGAAGGACTCTTTAAAGAAGAAGGAGAAGGATAAGAAGCCGAAAAAGTTAAAGGTAGTACTAATTCTATTATTATTAGATGATTTATTATCTTCCTCCTTATCTTTAAAGTACTTATTATCTAGTAAAGAGTTATTAACATTAGATGCTAAGTTAAGCGATAAGGCTATAAAGAAAACTTAAAAGTCTAAGTCTAAATTAAAGAGGTCTTACTATAAGAAGAGCCTCCTACAACTCACCTTTTAGAACCTAATGCTAATTAAAGGGACTTATAGTATACCCTCTTTTAATAGAACTAATATCACAAAGTACTTTAGGACTTTAAAATAATGCTTTAAGACTTATAAAATTAAGCATTCTAATAAAAAGATCAACTAGGCCATTTAGTATATAGATTCCTAAATCGCTTAAAATGCAAAGCGACTTGCTAAGATGATAAAGAGCTAGAAAAACTTCTAAGAAATCCTTTATGAAGAGCATTAAGCTAGTAATGCTAATTAGATGAAATATACTATTAGTTATCTAGACTAAGTTATCTAAACCTTTTAAGGAATAATAAGGACTATTTTAAAGATATAGATCTAGACTTACTACTAAGAATTTAATGATATAGTTATAAGATTATCTTAAGAAGTTAGGTTAACTAACTACTAAATAATAATAAAGTTCCTTTAAAGACTTTTATAAAACCTTTAAGATAAAGTAATAAAGTATGCCTATAAGGAACCTAAGTATAGTTAAAAACATATATAGGAATTTAAATAGGTATATGATTATATTAAGAAGAATATTACTAGTATTAAGGAAATTAGTTAATGCTTAAATAAGTAGTTAATAGCAATATTACTATATTAGTTAAGTAAAGAGGTAGCTTTGATTTACTTGCTAGTCTAATCAATTCTATATAGACTAAAGGAAGCTAAGAAATCGAAGGGTCTAGTACTACTTTATAATGTACTATAAGACGATAGATAGCTATAGAACTAGATAATAGATAGCGTTTCTAAAAAGGAGCTAGAAGATATTATAGATAGGCTTAAATCGCTCTATATTAACTAAATAATTATAAACTAAATCTATAAGCAGCTTATAATAGTCGAAATCAATAAGCTTCTACTTAACGCTCTAGAGGAAGGCATATCTAATATACTAGTAGTACTAGTATAGGCAGGCTATATATAGAAAGCGGATTTTGCTAAATGTTAATAGTACCTAAATAAAATTTTGCTAAGAATGCAACCCTAGCTAAAGCATTAATAGTAGAACTAATACTAGGACTACTAGGTATTCTATAGATTAGGAATTATCTATAAAAAGAGGAAGGACCCTAGGGACCTTTCTAATATAATAGAAATCTATCTTAGACCGCGGCCTAAGGATAAAGCTAATTTGAAGCTAATTTAGCTTAATCCTAATTAATCATAGCACTTCTAAATGCTTGTAAGATTAGGTATAGATAATAAGTCTATAAGTAGTATTATAGATATGCAAAGGGTAGCTTAAGTAGTACTATTTAGTAAGGAAGTTATAATAGAGGTTATAAATATTAAAGTATAGGAGGTTCCTAAAAATGAGAAGGTACTAGAAACCTAGATCCTAATAAAGGAAAGTACTACTAAAATCTAGAATCTCTTAATAGAAAGGAGAGTAGTAGTAAAGCTAGTCCTAGGTAAGACAATTTAAAAGAAGAAGCTCTAAAAGCTAAATAAGACGCTTTAAGAGAAGCTATAAGAATAGGCCTAGTTAGCTAGAATGAAGTCGCCTGAACCTAAGCCTAAGCCGTAAAATAGCATTATTATTAACGTACTAGATAATAAACTACTATAAGCGAAACTTAAGCTAGCGGCAGCATCTACTAAACTCTAAAAAGAGAAGCATTCTATGAGGGACAAGGAAGTAAACGACTTATCTAATATATAAATAGTAGATAATAAAAGAGATAACTAATTAAAGGTTTTAAAAACAACTTGTATCATAAAACAAGCTAAGATATAAAAGGTACTAAAAGCTATAGGGATTATAAAAGAGTTATTATTTAAAGCCTAGGTGCAAATGCCTATTAGACTACTAGAACTAGGTATTAATATTAGAAATCTTATTATAAGATTAGGTCTAATAGATAAGAGAATACTAGATAAAAGCTTAGTAGAAGGAAAGATTAACTAGAAAATAAGGAAGATACTTACTAAGGCTAACATTTTAAACTTTATCTACTATGAGGAACTAATAAGACTAGTTAAGATTAAGAATTTCACTTACTAAAAAGTAGAATCTATAGAATCTATAGAAGTTAACTTAATAGAATTTATAAGATTTACTTACTATATCTCTCTTATACTAAAGGTAATGATTACTATTAAAGGATAGTATTGAGTTAGGAAATGGCTACGCTGGAATGCGTAAGAGCTAGTCACGTGATATGTCACGTGACTTAGGTTCGCACTAAGCGAAGCCTCTGTCTATAGTCTCGTCTATGTATTCTCTATACTTAGACTCCTTAATACAATTAGTATATATACTTAGATACCTTATAGTAATTCTAATAGGTTATAAGCTTCTAGGTTAGTATAATATAGTACCCTATAAGGTATCTAAATGCTTCTAGGGATATTCCTTATTAGGAGCATTAGTTTAAATAATAACGTTTAAAAGAACTATAAACCTTCTTACTTACACTTATACTTATATCTATACCTACTACTATTTCTAGAAGTTTATAAATCTATCTACTATTTCTAAAAGTCTATAAATCTAGTCATACCTACTATACCTCTTAAATTGATATTTACTAACTAATTAGGCTTCTATATACTAATTCTAGCTTTATACGACCTTATATGATATTCTACTAACTTCTACTACTAGTAGAAACTACTTGAAATTACTTCTACGACCTAAACGAGCTTTATAGAGTAATATGTAATGCTTTTAGCTAGTTTATCACTTGATTTATAGCCTTCTTACTACTAGAAATCGAATTCACTTCGTATATATATATATAAGACGAAATGCTAAGATACCCTCTTATAAAGCTCTAGTAATATAGAGAGTCTAGTAAGAAATCCTTCTCTTTCTTATTAGAAATCGAAATCCTTCTAAGTAGATAGTTATTTAAGGAGTAGTAACCTTTCTTACTACTAAGGTAGCTACCTTAATAGTATTTACTATTAAATCTACCGTCCTATACTAGCAGGAGAGCTAGTAAAGCTTCTATAATGAAAAACACTTGATTTTATAATCCTTTTCATCTCGTTTCTACTTGAAAATCGACATTTTACTAGTAATATATAGCGCCTAGGCTTACTACCCCTGAATATAGTATAGGACAGCCCTATAAACTATATATAAAGGCTATATATTAAAGGGAACTACTATAACTAGAGATATATTCTCTTTACTACTAAATCCGTCTAAAATTTAAGCTAGTAGTATTTAAGGAGTAGTAACCCTTTTTACTACTAAGGCAGCTACCTCTAAAGCTAATCATAGTCAAATCTACTATATTACGTCTAGTAGGAGAGTAAGACCTAGCAAGCTTAGTTCCTACGACTTCTCCTTACTACTAAATCCTTAAATCTAGCTATATCTATAATCCTATAGCTTTATCAACTTTATCTAAACATTCTACCTACTTCTACTACTAGTAGAATCCTATTTTTATATTAATTTTCAGGATCTATAAGCTTCTATAGAGCTAAATACAAGCTTTGCTACCTTTCTAACCCCTATTTACTAAAAAAAACTTTACTCCTAACTAGACCTACTATCTTCTAGTCTTTACTAACTTTACCTAAAACATTCTGCCTATATCTACTAGGGCAAAATGCACCTTTGATAATAAATATAGTATCTATAAGACCTAATATAAGTCTATAGTATTTATCTAATCTTTTTACTAAAACATTTTTCTTGCCTAACTAGATTTATTATCTACTAGTTCTTACTAGATTACCCTAATACATTCTACCTATATTTACTAGCTCCTAATACTTAATACTACTTTAATAATTACTTTAAAGAGGTAAATACAAGCCTATAGTATTTATCTAATCTTTTTACTAAAATATTTTTTATGTCTAGCTAGATTCATTATCTGCTAGTTCTTACTACAATTTTCTAAAGCATTCTACCTATATTTACTACGTAAAATCTAGCTTTAATAATAATTATAGTATCTACAAGCTTCTATAGAGCTAAATGCAAGCTTTAGCTTTTGTCTAAACCTTCCTTCACCTCTAAAAACCTTTCTTACTACTAAATCCGACCTACTTTTAGCTTCCTTTATATTATATAAGCTATGCTAAGCCTATAATTCTCGTCTAACCTTAGAGATACTACCTCTTAAAATAGCCTTTACTTTCTTGAAAATATAAGGAGATCATATAGTAGGGCAGTAGGCATACTGCTTGCTAGGATATATAGAGCCTAAGAAGGGGCTAGCCTCTTTACGTTTTCATCTGATCTTAAATCTAGCTTGCTAGGCATAATAATACTTGAATTTTAATTAATTTTATTTCTTCACTTAGATTTGTAGATAATTTACTAGGAGTTATAGCCTTAAATTCTAGGTATATACCTGTCGATACTCAATTTTGGCCTCTATATCTTCAATTTTCAAGTGAATCTATAAATTGCAATTCTTTTAAGCTTTTTAGCTTCTTTTTACTTCTTTCCTCAATTTATAGACAACTTACTAGAGTTTTAGCCTTAAAATTCAAGTATAACTACTATTTTATTTACCTTTCTTAGCTATTGCCTTTACTGCCTATAAATCGTCTATAAATTGATCAATTTTTAAGCTTTTATAAAGCTTACCTCTATGTAACTACTTTGCTTTAGCTTTGCTTTACTTCTACTTTTGCCTTGCTTTACTTCTACTCTTATATACTTTAGTATTCCTACTTTTACCTTCTTTATTTAGTCTACCTTCTACGTCTATGCTTATACTAGACGGCCTGAGGAAGAGATATAGGAGGAAGGAGCCTGAAGGCTATACCTAAGGGCAAAAGTAGATATAGAGGTAGAGTAAGGCTACTAGAGAAAGTGAGTCTATGAGGCTTACTACTAGGGAGAGTAAGACTATAGGGTTTACTACTAGGGAGAGCCTTACCTAGAGCCTTATCCTACGTAGCACTCTACTAGGGAGAGCCTCACCTAGAGCCTCATCCCACGTAGTACTCTACTAGGGAGAGCCTTACCTAGAGCCTTATCCCACGTAGTACTCTACTAGGGAGAGCCTTACCTAGAGCCTTATCCTAC
>QGMI01000414.1:0-32051 GCA_007821535.1 Lachnellula occidentalis
ATCCTTCCTTAAACCTACCTTACTAAATCCTCCCTTAAACTTGCCTTACTAAATCCTCCCTTAAACCTACCTTACTAAATCCTCCCTTAAAACCTATCTTACTAAATCTACCCTTAAACCTATCTTACTAAATCCTTCCTTGAACCTATCTTATTAAATCCTTCCTTAAACTTACCTTACTAAATCTACCTTTAAACCTATCTTACTAAATCTATCTTCAAACTTATCTTACTAAATCCTCCTTTAAACTTACCTTAATAAATCTACCCTTAAACCTACTCTACTAAATCCTCCTTTAAACCTACTTTAATAAATCTACTCTTAAACCTACTTTACTAAATCTTCCCTTAAACCTATCTTAATAAATCTACCCTTAGACCTACTCTAATAAATCTACCTTTAGACCTACCCTTTAACCTACTTTAGGAATATATAATAACCTAATCTTTACCTATACTTATTTACTATCCCTTATATAACTATCTAATCTATAAGTACTACCTTTCCTCTTAGTAGGCAATTAGACTAATAGTAGGTAGATTAGTATTTAAATTTATGCTTTCCTTAGTTACTCTCTTAATAGCTATAAGCTATAAATATATTTAGAGATACCTCTTTATAGGTTGAATCCCCCTATTACTTCTACTAACCCCTTACCCTTTACTTGATATACTATTAACTTATCTTATAGTATACTACTTATAATTATCCTTTGCGAGAAATGCTATAAGTGAGTTAAAAGTATTAGTAGTCTATAATGATATAAATGTTAAGGCCCTCTATATAGGCTTATATACTAATATAACCTAGATATATACTTGAGACCTAGGATACTAATTAATAATAAGGATATACGACTTGATAATAATAATATAGAATAATAGCTTATATTAGATACTTTAGAGGTTGATAGTATTTTCTAACTTATATAGTTCTAATATCACGAGTTGAGTACTAATTTCATATAAGATATACTAGTATAGTAATCGATAAGGTTCTATTTATAGAAGACGAGCTACTTTAAAATGAATATACTTATAATATAGATAATATAGAATATTAGAACTATAGTATTAAAGAGTCTAGTTCTAGGAGTAGTAGTATAATATATATTATTTTATATATAGCTGAAGATAGTAGTATCGCTAGTCGTATACTTAATAAAGTAGATATTAAAGCAGGAGAGGTACTATATATACTCTCTATATTATATCTAGAGTGCTTATAGTTCCTATTTAAAATAGAGGTTGATTAGAAGCTTTCTACCTTTTAGGCTAGGGCTAGGATAACGAAAGGTAGTATTAAGGATTTCTATAAAGAAAGCATTTTTATTAATATAATTAAGAGTTAAAGAAGGAAAGTTGAATCTTATAGTCAGCTTATAAAGTTGCTTTACTAAATCCTATATAGTATCCTAGATTAGGACTAATAGCAGGAATATATAATACTAATTCTAGGTTAGTTCTATAGTAATAAAATAATCAAATATAGTATTCTCTTTTAACTAATTTAATAATCCCTAGAGTTTCTATTAAGTTATTAGCCCTTTGTACCTAACTTAGTTTAGGCCCTAGTAAAGAAATACTATACTTAGAATAATACTTAGGTATATAATAAGATATATATAGTAGATTAGTAGTAGGAGAAGTAGTTAGAAGTACTAGTAGGAGGGATACTTATACTAGTTATACTCTTGACTAATAAGACGCTAATAATATAATACTATAGTAACTAGACCTCTTAGCTACTATATTTAATAATTAGGAACCTATTATATAGGGCTTAATAGAAACAAATATAACTAGGAGTAATACTACTTACGCTCCTATTATTATTAAAGTTAATTACTAAGAAGTCAGATATAATACTAGATACTAAACTTAAATTATATATATACTATATAGCTATATCAATAGTTCTTAGGTATTCGTCTACTAGTCTACTATAGATACTAATCAAGCTTAACCTATTAGGGTATTACTAATAGTTATATAGCTTTAGAATAACTCTTAGAGATAAGCTAGCTTATTAGGTATACTAATAATAAAGTTCGCAAGTATTACTCCTGCCTAGTAAATATAATATATGACTATAAAGAAGTAACTCTTATTACTAGTATTAAATATAGTATCTAGTATAGCGTCTACTAAGTAAACGGTAATTAACTATAAGAGATCCTAGAGTACTAGCCATTATATACCTATTAGCAAATACAAGAGTAGATATGAAAATAAGAAGTAGAGAAGACTAATAAGCATAATACAGACTAGGTTTACGATATAGCTTATTTTACCTAGAATTACCTAACTATAAATATTTATAATAGTATATTAGTTGATATTCTATATTAGCTATAGAAGGAGGTATTCTAGAATCTAATCAAATAGATTAAGAGGTTACTATAAGACTTCATCCCTAGAGAACGTATATCGAAAACTAAATAGAAGAAGGACTAGATATATAAAGAGTCTCTAGGTATAGTCTAACTAGATACCTGCTTTAGAATCGTATTATATTACCCTAACCTTAAGTATTTCAGCTACTTTAGCTATATATTATAATAGATAGGGAATGAAGAGTATGATTTATTATATATTTTAGTTCCTATTATTACTCTACTCCTACTAGATATAGCTCTAGACGTCTTATAGTTCGCTCGAGCTATTATTAATTTTATTATTCTAGTATAGTATATAATATATGATAAAGATAGTCTAGTATACCTCAACTATATATTCTACTATATCTACTAGACGAAAGGAGTATTTGCTATATATCAGCTAACGGATAATAAGGGAGAGATATACTAGAACTATCCTAAATTTTATTCTATAAGTTACTATAGTAGTAATATCAAATGATAAGGTATAGTAAACAGATTTAATACTAAACATATAGAGGCTATATATAAATTCCTACTAAAGAACTTCTTTAACTATATAAATAAAAGTATATTAGTAGTAACCTAACTTGCTAGATAGAATATAAGAGATAATAATTACTATACTATAAATTACTTCCTATTCTATTACTTTAGAACTACTTTATAGCTTAGAGTAGATCTGCCTATATATATAATAGCATTATTAATAACCCTAATCCCGCTAGTAATATATAGATATACTAAGCTAGAGATTGAAACTATCCTAATATTAAAGAGTCTTAAATTGACTATCTCGAAAATAACTATAGTAAAAGAAGCTAAGCAAGCTATAGGATATTATAGGTTGCGATTAGTATTAGTACTATTTATCAAAGAGATATAGTAAGAGATAGAAGGTAGAGATACTATATCTAATAGGAATAATATATACGACCCAAGCTTAATATAAATAGATCTATACCTTATCTAGTTTTTTAGCTATCTAAGGTACTAGAAACGGACTAGAAAAGATAAAGTTAATATAGAAGTATAAGATTTAGAATATATAAGATATTCCTTAAACTAGATAGGAACTAGGCTATATAATGATTTTTGCTAGGTATAAGAATACAAGCTAGTCGAACTAGGCTTGGGGAGGCAATAAATGCTACTATAGGGTTAATATATTAGTTAATTATAGTTACTTATTAAGGTTTTCGATATTAATAGCCTAAGACGTCCCCTACTAGTATATTATATAGCTCTTATAGATATATATCTATTTAGAGATAGTAGTAAACTATATAATATTTATAGTATAATAGAAGTTAATCGTATATATATTCTAGATAATAACTATCCTAGGTTTCTATATAGAAGACAGTTTTATTCAATTTAAACTATCCTCTAAAGTGTATATCTAGTCCCTTTATCTATAAATCTATATCTAAAGATATTCTATATTAATAACTATATCAACTAGGATTAATACTAAGTATTATACGAGGATAATTAGGAAGAGAAAGGTAAATAGAGGGCTAATAAAATCAAGAAAAAACATAATATTATAAATAGGATAGCTAGAGATATATAGATAGAATAAGAGAATAAGTAATCTACTCTACTAAAACTGCCCTATTAGAACTGCCTTACTAAAACCGCCCTACTAGAACTACCCTATTAGAACTACCCTATTAAAACTGCCTTAGGAAACCTACCTAGAGAAACCTACCCTTCTAAACCTACTAAAGTAATCCTACCCCTACCCTAAGAAACCTACTAAAGCTAGACTAAAAAGAGATAGAATAGTACTAGGCGATTATTTGCCTTGAGTCGCGTAGACTATACACTTAGGCTATAATAGAGATTATAGAGTATACTTAAGAGGGTAGTAAGATATTTTATCCCTTTTCTCTACTTTCTAGCTTTTTTAGCTTTTCCTTCCTTTTAACCTCTATATTATTAAGGTACTATTCTTATAAATATTACTCCTTCTATATTCTTAAATATTTACTTAGTATCTTATAATATAACTATTTAAAATATCAAGTTCGAACTACTAAATTATAGAAAAAAGAGGTTATAGACCTAAAACTACTCTAATAGTAAATGTTCTTCTATATATTAATAAATGTATATAGATCTAATTACTAATAAATATATATATAGATAATAAAATGTTATAACTAGTAGAGTTCCTAAGGTTCTAGGATACCCTAGAGTCAGTCTAGCTAGTCTAGCAAATACTAAATAATATTATCAAGTTAGAGTATATTATAGAGTAACTAGTCTTTTAGGATACCCTAAAGCTATTCCTAGATATAATCTAGCGATCGCTAAATACTACTACTAAGCCGGGATATATCATTTAATAAAGAGTATAGTAAGACTATATAAGGGCCGTCTATTATTATATATCTACAAGTAGGCTATAGCTAAAGCGAACTAATACTATAGATAGAGCATATCTCGAATACTAGTAGACCCTTCCTAATATAATAATCAGGTACTAATATAAATATTTCTACTAAATTCGTCCTCTCTACTACTTCAACTTAATATAGAAGTACTAAGATAGTATATAAGAAAGGAGAAACGGTTAGTATAAACTAGACAATCAGTAGGTAATAAAATAAGTATAAGTAGAAGAAGTAAAGTTAGGAGTATAATAGTTAAAAATAGTATTTATATATATAGGGCATATAGCAATCTAAGTAAGTTAAGCTTATACTCAAAGGTAGAGATTTTGAATAGGAAGTACATTTTGATATATATATAGGTAATAAGAAAGTTTAGTCTATAATAGCGGCTATAGCTAGAAATAGAATAATATATACTTAGCAAAGCTATTAATAATAGCTAGGAACTAGTAGAAAGTAGATAAGAAGAATAAAGTTTTAAATTATATAAGTATAATAGATATATAACTACTATAGTAAGTTGTAACCCCTAAGATAGATATAACCTGCTAATATATAAATAGTTGTATGATTATATTAGTAACTAGCAATTAGTTCTAATATACTCAATTTAGGGTATAGTTTAGAATAAATTTAAGAGATATCTATATTAGCTAGATAAAGATATATATACTAGATTCTAGGCTAGGCTTCTAGAGGAACTTAGTATTCTTGCCCTAAATACCTTATAAGTATATTACTACTTATAGAGAAGAATAATTACTAATATATAAAAACCTAAATAGTATTAATTTATGAGTAATATTCTAGTTAAGGGACTTACTTTATTCTATAGTTCCTATAAGTCCTAGGTAGGTTTTATAAATCCTTATATAGTAGCTTAGTTTGAAAACCTATTAGATTATATAATTATACTTATTTCCTTTTTAATTATTCTAGTAGTTAATAAGAAAGCAATAAATTAAAGGCTATAGCTTGAATTCAAGACTAATATACGTAAGTTATAGTATATTAAATACTCTATTAGTAAAGGTAAAAGCTAATCAAGTATAGGTTAGTTTATGAAAGTTAGAAATATATAGTAAAATTAGAGCGAAAGATAGTAGGAAATCCTATAGTAAATACTAATAAAGAAAGCAAAAGTAGCTATAAATGTAAGAAGCTATAAGGATAATATAACTAAAGGGATTAAGGATATCTAGAGTAAGAATCTAGAGGACCTATATAGAGATAAAGATATAGTTGAGGTATATATAAAGCTGCTTCTAGTAGAATATTCTTCTTGCTTATAATTGCTAGTTTATATTAAAAGAGAAGTAGGGTAGTAATAAGAGAGAGGTACGAGATAATATTAAGGTAAGTAATCTATTATAATAATATTAATAACCTAAATGAACCTATATACTAATACTATATTTATTTATTATAGGATCTAGAAAGGAGAAGTAAAAGCTAAATAGGTAGAAATAATACTACCTAAGAAGATAGTAAAGAGAGAGAGATACTAGAGTCTTAGTAGACGATTATAAATAAACCCTAGGGAGGAAGTATACTTAAGACAGATAGAGGTATAGTATTATAATATTGATATATATATATATAAAACTAATTATAATCAAGTAGTAGAGTATAAGTAGGAATAGAGATCATATTTAGATAAAGATTCTAGACTAGAAAATATAGGATAGTACTAGCTAGAAGAAGATCCCGATTCTAGACTAGAAAGTATAAGACGGTACTAGCTAGACGAAGATCCCGATTCTAGACTAGAAAGTATAGGATAGTACTAGCTAGACAAAGATCCCGATTCTAGACTAGAAAGTATAGGATAGTACTAGCTAGACGAAGATTCCGATTCTAGACTAGGAAGTATAAGACGGTACTAGCTAGATAAAGATTCCGATTCTAGACTAGAAAATATAGGAGGGCGCTAGCTAGACGAAGATTCTAATAAAGGGGATATAGGAATATACTAGCTAAAAGAAGTTTCACAAGTAGGTAATAATAGACTATTTGTCGAATAGGTAATATAATAGCAAAAGTCTATAGTATCTATAGGGAAGGCAACTAAAAAGAAGGCTAGTTCTAGTAAAGCTAAGGTAACTAGTAATATAGGTTTAGCAACTAGATAACTAGCTAATATATAAAACTAGGTATATAAGGCGACGAAAAGGAATAAGAAGAAGTAAAGAAAAGGTATATCAAAATAGTAGCTTCTTTTAATTATTACTAACTTACAAGCCTAAGAGGTCATAGATCTAGTATTAGTATTAAGGGATTTAGTATAGATAAGATTAGGAATTATTTAATATTTAGCATTAGTAGTATTAGGGATAGTAGTAATTATTAGCGTAGGTAGGATTAGGAATTATTTGATATTTAGTATTAGTAGTATTAGGGATAGTAGCAATTATTAGTATAGGTAGGATTAGGAATTATTTGACATTTAGTATTAGTAGTATTAGAGAAAGTAGCAATTTTTAGCGTATATAGGATAAGGGATACCGGTCGTAATAGAGCAAAATTAATAATACGTATTACTAGTATAAAACAATTGCTTTATAATAGAGTTTAGATAAGAAATCTAAAGGAGATAATAGTAATAGTAATACTAATAGTTATAATAGTAGAAATGTTAAAAATAGATATATAGGGAGACTTCCTATTATTACTTCCTATGTCGATTATACTATATTTGATAATATTACTACTATTTCTACTAGTCTAAAAATAGAGGGTTTCTAATAGTACTAAAGTATTAGACTGATAGTTCAGGTCGTAAATCTACTAGGCTAGTAGATTTGGCTATACTTTTCTGCTACTAGTACTACTCTAGCAGGAAAATTTTTTGTAGATATAAAGACGAGTAGAGTTAGTACTATCCTTTTCGGGCCTAATATGTCATTATTAGCCTTTGTAGCTATTTGTAGAATGCTCTCCCTTGAAATAGTAGTACCTAGCTTTCTATTAATAATCTGGAAAGCTCGTCGTAATAGCATATAGTAATGTTCTATCTTCCTAATACTATTATAGGCCTTGATAGGCACTTCCTTAAGCTATATTCCTATCGATTTAGTATATTATCTAAACTCTATTACCGTAAAGTTTATGCCTGTATTATAGACCAAAAAATTAGGTAGTCCCTAATAGATATCAATCTAGTATAGGTATAGTATATCCTATATACACTTTACTAATATATTAATAAGGAATCTAGTAGCTATAAATAATATTACTATATTAACGACTTGTAGTATAGTATTGCTATTAAGATATATAATATTAATAATAACCTTAAAGTTAAAGTTATAGTCTCTCTTTAGTATAAACTTAAATCTACCTAAAGCTTTTCGGTTTATTTAGTACTCGTAGTAGTAATCTATAAACTTCTTAATCATCTTTGAATTGATATTATAACCTGCTCTCTATATTATATCAATAAATCGTCATACTAATAGATGCCTAAATCTATGATATAATTAGCGCAATTCGCTCTCTAAGAGTATATACTAAGATATCTACTATTATAGGTAGTCTAGAAGCATCTAGAGATATCTCTACTTCCTTATAATAAAAACTCTAATATTGCCTTAGATTAAGACGTTCTTTAGATTATCTAGCTTAATGTATAGGCTATCTATATTATTAATATAGAAGAGAAATAGAGTCGTTATAGGGATTACGTAGAAGGTAATTAGTCCTAATCGGGTTAGTACTTCTACTGCTCTAAGTGAGATAGCTTTAGATCCTTTTCTGAATCGAATTATCTACTCTTCTACTCTTGATTTATCAAGTAGAATACTTAAATCGAGCTTCTATAGAACTAGGAATTGAGGTTTTCCTACTATAGAAACTCCTACTACTCTACTATTAGGTATAATACCTTAGAAGATCTTTATAAAGTAGCAATTCGATAGAGTAAAGGATTCCTAAGGTTTCGAAAGTATCTCAAAAGGTACTTCTAAAGGTATCTTAGAAGGGTAATTTATTAAGAAATCATTAGTCTTAAGTATAGCATATAGTACTAATTAGTTATTAAGAATTATTATTATTTACATATAGTCAAGTGCGGCAAAGTTGCTTATAAAGCTATTACTATTATTATCTTCTTTAATAGCAAATTGAGTATCGATATCTTCTATATACTCTTCTAATATACCTTTAATACCTTTGAAGTCTACTAAAAAGCTTTAGAAATACGTAATTATTATCTCCTGATTAGAGGTATAGAAGCTCTATTTCTTGAAGGTACTATATGATTTTTAGCAGTCTACGTTACTATAATTTATTAACTAGTAGCCTTCCTTCTAGTAGATAAAGTACTTTTTCTAATTAGTCAATTGCTTCTATTTAGGGCGATTTCCGTAGCCTCCTTATTCCTAATTAGCTTTAAAGCTATTGCCTCTCCTAAAGCTATTACTTCTAAAGTTACTTTGATTACTTCCTCTAAAGCTATCCCTATATCCTATAGATCTTCTATATGATAATCCCCTATAATAGCTTCTTCTACCTTCAAATTTGCGATCTAAGTAGTATTACTCGTCTTGATTATCATTATATTAAGGCTTATACTATGAGGCGATAAACTAGCTATCTGATTAGCTAGATCTTATTATATTGCTAATTGTAGTCCTTAATTGTACATAAAGTCTTTTAACTATAGGGGAGGGATTAAAGAGATAAAAATCGCACTTCTTTACTTTATTATATACGATAATGATCTACTCTCGTAGGCGACTATCTTGTAGGAAATCCCTAGATAATGCTTACTAGACCTACTATAGCTTATTAAGTATCAACTTGAGGTACTATAGCTTTATCTTTTCTAGGTTCTTATTAATTATACTAATCAATTTGATATCTCTCTATTTCTATAGATAGAACTAGCAACTCTTTTCTATCTCAAAATTTGCCTTTATATATACAATTATATCCTAAAATTGTAAGGATTTATTAGTAATATAATTATAGAAGTAAGTCTCTACCTTCCCCTTTAGTATAATATAGAAAGCTTTATCGTAATGCTTAGGCTTGAGACCTATAGTCTTATAAGACTAGTAGAAGATCTTAAGCTTTGTATTAAGTACGTTGTAAAGTTCTCTACTATACTTCTTAGAATTAAAGTATAGCTTTGCTAGATTGAGAATCTACTTTGAAATATTATTTTAGCGTAAATGCTCTAGTCGTAGTAATCCTACTAGATAATCGCGATCTATTTATAATCCCTCTAGGGTCTACTATCTCTACTAATAGTACGAAGGAATAGTTGTAGTAGGGTACTACTATTACTACAGTACTATAAATAGTAGTACTTGACCTCTTTAGGGTTAGGGATATAGAGGAAAATCGCTATATCCTTAATAAAATCTATATGCTTCCTCTGAATTTAGGACCTATTATTAATTTCTAGTATTATTTGGCTATCTCTAAATACTATTTTATTTCTCTATAAACTGCTATTCCGCTTATACTTCTACCTTATAATTAGTTGATAGTATTTTGCTAGTATTAACTAGTAGTATAATGCTAGGAGTTAGTAATAATAAGTGAAGTATTTTATATCTTAATGTAGAAGTAGCTCGTTCCTTTACTATTGCCTCTTTAATTATAGTATTGATTGCTATCTTTGCCTTTATCTTATCATTAGCTTGGACTTAGTATACTATCTTATGTATATTCCTTGCTAATACTATCTCCTACTCTCCTCTTTATGATTATAATTTAAGTGATAGAAGTTAAGTAAAATGCTATACTTAGGCTATTATATAAGCGTTATTTGCGTCTTTATTAGCGTTTTTATAAGCGTTTTCGTAAGCGTTTTCATATACTACGTTTGATATAGGTAGTCTACTTTAAGGTAGAATTAGTATTGATTGTATTAATCGAGTATTGAAGTTGATATCTTTATATACTAGATTCAAGTCTAAGATAAAGAATTTAGGTCTCTTCATTATTACAGCAACTTCTACTATAGGCTAGATATATGGGTCTTCTCCTTCAAGAACGTATTTGCAGATCTTATAAGCAATCGACTTCCTATCTCTAGGTATATAGACTCTATATTATTATAGGAAGTCTCTTAACTCTCTTATAATCCCCTTTTCACTTATTATAAAGGTCTCTACAGTCTATCCTTCAAAATACTCCTGAAACTTCTCTTATAGTCTATAATCTATATATTATCCTTGGAGATATCTATAATAATTATAGATTATATATCTATTAATAATCTTGATAGTAAGAGTCTTTAGGTTTTCTATATTAGGTTCCTTCCCTTATTCTTACTTATCTACTACTCTAGCGTATCTTTCTAGGATCTCAAGTATTATTATTTTTGCAGAGGCAAAATAAATATAAGGATATTAATATTTTGATTTTTTATAGAGGAAATCCTTAGTCTTTTCGATTTATAAGGAATGCTACTACTTTTAATAAAGAGGTACATGATTATTCTTATTATTGATATTATCTTTCGTATCTTAAGTACTTAGATTTCGTAGATAAGGTTATTCTATATAATTAATGTAATTCCTTTATACCTTAAGTACTTGGAGATTAAAGATCTAAGTAGTTACTATCCTTTACTCTTCTTTAGTATAAGGTAGAAGCTTGTATAGTTACTATCCTTATATGCTTAGGCCTTTAATCTTTATACTTCAAGTACTAGGATCTACTTTTTCTACCTCTTCTTACTTGATTCCTTGCTATTCTATAGTTACTTCTAGTAAGATAAACTACTGATTAGTATTAGTATTATAGGGGGTAATTACTTCTTACTAGCTAGTAGCTTATAAGACTTGATACTAGGTTTATAGTTTTATATTAATGATTTCGATATGATAGTAGTAGGGGCTAGAATGCTTAGAGGTTAGGCCTCCAAAGCTTACGTAACCTATGCTAAGTCACATGACTACAAAGACTAATATGTTACCCCTATTATGTCCCGATATAGAGTAAGAGATAAATAATAAAATTATCTTTATAAGAGTAGATAATAAGAAGAGCGAATTTGGGACGCTTTTCTAAGACTATTATAGGTCTGAAGGTATATAATTCTAGCTATTACTACTATATAAGCACTCCCTTAATAGCGTTATTAAGCGCTAGATAGGGATAATAAGCGTGATCGCTTGATTAATACTTTATGAGGCTTAACTTCCTTATTAATTGTAGGATTATACTATTAAGTATACTATCTTTATTAAGAATCGGGTACTAATACAATCAATTAAGATAATAGGATATCTAAGAGGTAGAATCCCTATTATAGTATATAAAGGAGACATCCTTAATCTAGCTGAATTAAGAGTCTTTAGATACTAAGCAAATATGCTCTATCTAAAAGACCTATATCCCTAGAAGTAGCAACCTAGAATAAAAGAAGGAAAATTTATATTTATAGGCCTAAGAGGTAATAAAATCAGGAGGTTTCTTAATATAGAGACTTTATAAGAGACCCTAGGTATAGATGTAAAATGTAATAAGTATAGCTTCTTTAAGATTGATATTAATTAATTTATTATCCCTAGAGAAGAAGAATTGCTTATACTAAGAGCTAATTAGGATATAGAAAATCGTCGCTCTAAGCCTATTATAGCTAGACCTAAAGGTACTAAGTAGAAGCATTATAAGTATACAAATATTCATCCTCTATAAGGGATTAAGAATGGTAATTCTTAAGCGATTAGAAGCCTTAAGCATAATAGTAATAAAGCTATAGAACGACCTATATCTTATAATAGTACTTGAGAGACGCCTGATTAATATAATTTATAGGAAGAGGTTAAGGTAGAAACTCCCTTAAAGGTTAAAAGAGAAGCTTCTTTAAGAAGCACTTAAGAAGCTATAGAAAATATAAGGAAAGGCCTAATAAAAGCATAGAGAAGATCCTAATTTAGGAGAGTACTAAAACCTAAGACTTATATAGTATTTAGTTAAATAATTGCCTTAGCAATAGTAGCTCTCTAAGTAGTCTATATAGGCCTAGAATTATCATCTCTCTAGGTCCTTACCCTACTATTTAAATTGATTACTATCAAGTAGGCAATAGTAGAAGATAAGGAGGCCTAGATAAAGGTGATTAGATAAGAGCTATTATCTTTATAAAAGTATAAGACATTTACCATTCTTAAAGGTAAGCCCCTAGCTAGAAAGAAGGTGATTTCAAGTTGTATAGTACTAAGGAAGAAGCTTAAAAATAGGCTCCTTAACTAGCAAAAGGCTAGAATCGTGATTAGAGGCTTCAAGTAGGAATATAGGACTAATTACTTTAAAACATTTACATTTATCATTTGATATAATATGCTACGGATTCTACTAGCTAAAGTTATAGTAGAAGATCTAGAAATTGAAGTATTAGATATTAATATTGCATTTTTAAATCCTATGCTAAAAGAGGAGATCTATATAGAAGTACTAGAGTTTTACTATTTAATTCACCTAGAAATCAATTGAAAATACTACTTTTTAAGGCTTAATAAATCGCTCTATAGCCTTAAGCAGGTACCTTATAAGTGGTTTAATAAGGTTAAAGAGCACTTTAATAAGATTGGTTTAAGAGGGGGAGAGAGTAATCTAAACTTCTTTATTAGGCGCGGTATCTATATACTTCTTTATATTAATAATATGCTAATTATTAGTCTAAAGGCTAAAGTTAAAGTAGTTAAGAAAGATATTAAAGAGAAGTAGTAATCTAAGATCTTAGGTCTAGTTGATACCTTTATAGGACTATAGATTAAGCATAATTAATAAAAGCATACTCTTTAAATCTATTAAGAATCATATATGAAGAAGCTTCTATAGTGCATAAAGATAGACAATATGAATCCTAAAATCCTCCCTCTTCTAGCAACTATAATACTATACCTAGTAGATAATAATAACCTCTAGTAATTACTTAATCCTAAAGAATTAAGCTTATATAAGTAGATCGTTAGATTAATAATCTACCTCTTAAATAGTACTCGCCTAGATATCGTATATACTATTTCTTAACTTGCTTAATTTATATTAAAACCTAATACTTACTACCTTGAAATGTTAAAGTACCTACTATACTATCTACAAGACATAATATCGCTAGGAATAATATATAATAGCTTGAAAATAGATAATAGGTAGTTAGTCTAGTCTAATATAACTTAGAGGATAGAAAACGATAAAAAGTCATTCTAAGGGTATATTATTTTATAGTTTAGGGGTATAGTAACTTAGGCTGCAAATAGATAAAAGAGTATAGTATAAAGCTTTATAGAAGTAGAGATTATAGCTACAAATAAAGGAGCAAAAGAGATAGTATAGATAGAGAAAGTAGCTTAAGATTTAGGAATTGACTTAAAACCTCTACTTATAATTTATATTAATAATGTACCTGCGATTAAGCTTATAAAGGTAATAAAGTTTTATAATAAGGCTAAGCATATACTCCTATGATACTTCTTCATTTGAAAAGATATAGTCTAAAAGTAGAAGCTTACAATTTAGTATATAGAAAGGAAGGAGCAAATTGTAGATATACTTATAAAAGCTCTAGCTAAAAACTTATTTACTAAGTTTATTAGCTAGATAGGCCTGAGATATAAGGTATAAACGCTCACTTATTACTTATAGTACTAATTTAAGCGATTTTAATATAGCGATTCGATTTTAGTATAGTAATATTAAAGGGCATATTTTAAGGTACTAGAATCGATTTTAGAAGTTAATAATAGGTACTCTTATATTATAATATAGGATTTAGGTTCTATAGAGCATCTAAACTCTTATATTAGAGATATAGGAGCTATACTATAGTATTATAGGAGTTAATAAGGCCTAGGGGTACTATTTGTAGTAAGGGAGTATGTTAGAAATAGCTGCTTATATAAGTATACTACTATATAAAACTCTATAACGTAGCATATTTCACTCCTTAACCTTTATATAATATATCACTATATGACCTCTTATGCTAGCGCACTCCTCTCTCATATATCCATTATATCGCTCGTAGTTCAACAAAAATTACTTGTCTCGTACAAGGTCGAAATAAAGTTATCGCGCTAGTCTTCTTAAGGGCCGTTGCCAGCCACTAGCGCCCAGCCCAAGCCTCGCCCTGACCCCGCGCTTGGCACCCCGGTCTTGAAGTCCTCTTGTAATTATTGCTCGGTTTATCAAACAACATTATATAGATGCCCCCTCCCTCTCTCTGCTTTATCGACTCTGGCGATACTCCACCAAACCCACCAATTCCGACTTAGCAGCTCGCCCACAGCTCTATCTCAATCCGTCCCAGATAACGCATCCTCAAAACTTTGATAATTTGACGTAATTCTATTCATGCTAACATCTATTCATGCTAGCAATCAATGAGTCGAAAGGATCAGTTACAAACACCTTCTAGCATCTAAATCATCCAATCATAACACCTTCCTCGCCTCCCTCGCTTCCGCTTCTTCGGCCGCTCTCCATATAAATCTGGATCATAACCAGCCAGTGCTCTTAGATGGCTTCTTAGATGGCTCTGAACAGGATAATCTCCAACATCTACGACAATAGTATCCTCATCTCCAGAATCTGGCACTGAAGATACGGGGTCTACGTCTGGAAGGGGCGGAGTTGACCAACGCCGTCGTCGTTTTTGGGAGGATGTTGGCTTGGGACTGGTTTGCGGCTCGCTTGGTGGGGGACTCTGGGTGTCAACAGGTGTAGAATCGCATTCGAGTGTTCCAGTTGGCTCGATACTGGTCTGCGGCTCGCTTGAAAGGGAACTCGCAGGTGTGGAATTACATTCGACCTTTTCTGTTGGCTCAGGGATAGCTGATAATTTGCTTGGAAGGGGAGTCCGGATCTGAGCAGGTGTGGAACTGCATTCGACTGATTCCGTTGGCTGTGGAACAATCGATGGCTCTCTTGAAAGTGAAGCCCGGGTCCGAGCAGAAGAACTACCGCAATCTTCTGATTCCGGACATATGGCGACAGTTGTAGTCGACGACCTTCTCTCATCGTGTCCCTGAGCTTTTGTGACCTTAGTGTCGCCATCTGATAGCTCCGAGTCCGAGTTCACCTCCAACGAGTCGAACAGAAAGGCCCATCCCGCCTTGAAGCCATCGTCGTAGGATTCTTGACTGTGAGGTGGCTCGGCGCTCGCTATCTGTCTCGCGGCTTCCTCTCCTTCTTGTCGTGCTTTGAGAAGTTGTGCCGGGAACTCGCGGGCTTCGTCTGCAGCTTGTTGGAGCTGTGATACCAGTTTTGAGGAAATGATGCCATATTCCGACTGCCGGTCTTCAATCTCAGCCTGTAGCTCCGAGATTCTGGCATCTGATTGACTTTTGACAGCTTCAAGTTCAGACTTGAGAGCCACGACTTTTGCTGTTGAGACAGCGAATCGAGACTTCGCTTCTAGAGAAACTTCCTCGGTAGCTCGACGAACTTGAAGAATCTGGTCATCTCGTTCTGAAATTCGATCTTCCAGCTCCGAAATCCTCTCAGCACTATGGTTCTCCACGTTTTCCAGCTCGCTTTTCAACCGCATCGTTTCCTTGACCTGGGCCTCCAATCGCTCACGGGTCAATTGAGATTTCCCCTGAGCTGCGAGACGAAGACCACTCACTCTATTTGTGGCTTCTCGAAGCTGTGCTTCCAGCTCGCAAATCCTAGCCGTTGTTGGACTTCTCACATTCTCAAGTTCGGTTTGCAGACGCATTATTTCCGCCGATTGCGCTTCTAGGACACATTTCGATGGCTCTGGAAACTCTCTTTTCAGACGCATCATTTCAGCAGCCTGGTTTTCCAACGCAACTCTTGCTTCTCGGAGCTGTGTTTCGAGCTCGCAAATATGGTCGGCCGTGTGAGCTTCAGATTGATCCATCTTGGTTCGTTGGCGCGTTATTTCGGTCGATTGGGCTTGCAGTACTGGCTCCGTGTCGATGATTTCCTTCGACTGAAATGGATTGGTTTGTTCCAACTCTGAAATGTTGGCCCTCGTTCGAGCGTTCGACTCCTCAAGGTCGCTTTGCAAACGCGTGACATCGTATGCCTGGACTTCACATACGGTTTGTTCAGTTTCCGCAAGCGAAGGTCCCAGAGCCCTGATTTGAGTAGACTGTTCGTTGCATGAAGCCATGATATCCTCAAGCCTTGATTCTAGATCCTGGATTTGAGCCGCTGACCGGGCTTGCAGTGCTGGCTCTGTTACTGCAGGTAGGGATTCCCCAGACTGGACTTCAATTGTAGCTCTGGCTTGTTCCAGCTCTAAGCATTTGACATTCAGTTGATCGTTCACTTTCGCGAGATGGGTCTGCAGATGTGTTATTTCGAGGGATTGTGCTTCTAATATTGACTGTGCTGGTGGGGAGAGCTCCATTTTCAAGCGCGTTATTTCCTGGTTTTGGGCTTGGATTACGCCTTCGGCTTCTCTGGATTTTTCCATGGCTTTTTCTTCCAGCCTTACAACGTTTGCTCTATAATCCTCGTAAGCTCGACGGAGGTAGTCCTGGAGATTGTTATTCTCTTGCATCGCAGACCGCATTTGATCGTCTGCGTTTTGACTGCGAGATGCAAGGTCAGCTTTCAAAGCGGAGACATCGTTGAAATGGATGTTGGCCTGTGCTCCAGCCTCTTGGAGAGCATATTGTAGTTGTGCCTCTGCGTCTTCTAGACGAGCATTCGAGGCCGCAAGATCGGTCTTCAAGGTGTGAATTTCGGGCTGATGAATATTGGCCTTCATCTTAGCTTCCTGGAGCTGCTTCTTGAGTGTAGCGACTAAGCTATCCCGTAGCATCTTGTCGACTTCGTCCTCGATGGCTGCTGCTGATTGCTCCGGTGTTGTTTGGGCAGTAAAGACTTTGTCAGAATCAGGCTCCTGAAACTTCAAATGTTCAGATGTGTTTGATGAGGGCGAGACAAGCTCCGCCATCTGAACCTCTGGAGTTATTGGGCGCTGATTTGCCGTAGCGATTACCGGGAAGCTGTGGGAATGAAATATAGGAGTCGGTACTTCTAGGGTGCCTTGCTCCAGTTCCGGACTTGCCAGTTGTTGAGGTTCACACTCGGGAGCTAATGGAACCACCCATAGCCAGCCTTTTTCGAGTGCAATATTACAGTCTAGTTGTTGCTCCCTTGACCAAAGATCTGGTTTACCCTCCGGAAACTTAGGATACTCTGGACTAAAATGCCAGTAATATGGCATCTCTTGCCCGTATTTCGACACCTCAAGATGGATCATGGCTTCTTGGACCCCATCGGGAAACTGATCCATGAACTGTGCATTTGTGACACGTTCTATTAAATCATCAGCAAGACTCTTACAGGCCTGTCGTTTAGTCTATCACAGGAATGGGATTTGTTCCATGAATGCACATATCTCATGGTCCACCAGTCGACTTTGAACAGAATAGGGGAACAAACAAATTTGGACAAACCTATTCTCAGTCGGATCGCCTCAAGAAGATTTGTTGGGGCCTGATATGGTGGTTTTGTCCCCATGGCCATACCTGCCTGGGGCAGATCTTGATCTTTGGTTGGTGCGCAGAAATCCTCAACATATATCGCTTCCTCTAAGATCCGGGTCCGCAGCTGATAGATTTCCTCCGCGTTTAGTTTCTCGAAGTTTGAAAGTGGTCCTTTTGCCCAGTGTTGTGGAGGTGTAGCAAACAGCTTGTTGTAAACAGAAGTTGGAAGTCCAACTACGCGGAAAGCATTTGCCTTACTTCCTGCGCTGTGAAATCTAGAAATGCCTTCATCTGCCAGCGAGGAGATGGTGAGCGATGAGCATTTGGGGGAGGATTGGAATATGCGAACCCATGATATTTTGAAGTGCATTTCGACAGCCAGCCCTGGAAAGTTCACCTGCTATTCTATACTTCGAGAGGTGTCCATCGCCGGAAATCATGGGGCTGGCATCTGGTAGTAATGTGCGTTCCATTTGCAAAGACTTCGATGATCCATGCCTTGACAACGCTCCCATAAGCCTGCTGCGAGGGCGCCGGGAAACCGAGAAAGCGTTTCAGATAACAAATTAGAAGAAAACAGCACTCTCGACGAAAGGACACGAGTTTTTAGACAACAAACATTTTGGAATGAGGGGAAAAGCTGGCAGATAAGAAACGACGACAAAACCCAACCAACACTTGCTTGGTTGGGTGGCTTGGATTCGCAACGCTGATTGGTCTGCCTGCTCGGCCTCAACGCCGAATATAACTTGTATACGATTGGATGATTGTACTTCATAGGTCACTTCATGGGTCACTTGATGAGCTAGGTCCCGACACTTTGGTAGCGATGAACTGGGGTAACTGAACCAGGCCAGGGTAACTGAACTGGGGTAACTGAACCAGACCAGGGTAACTGAACCAGGCCAGGGTAACTGAACCAGGGAAACTGAACAATAGAAACTGAATAGGGATAACTGAATACAGTAGGGGTAACTGTCCACCTCAGTAACCTCACGCTACTGCACCGCTCATTACTATACGCGCGCGCCTTCCTTATTCGCCAACAAGCACTTACAAGCACCTACATGTTAGCTTAGCATGTGCAATAAACCATATCCACTAATTCTAACATCCTGCTTATAAACACCAACAAAACACGACTAGCTCCCAGCCTCCCAACTGTCACAACGGCCACCCGGCTAAGCTTACTCCGTGCCGTGCATATCCAAGCCACGATCTGCAAGCAAGTCACAAACATCCAGAATTCGAAGCTGTCCTTGTTCAAGCACAATCGTACCATCGACTCGAGACTTACCTTACACAAGACTAACAATAGCCACACTTCAGAACTGGCCTTACTCAAGCCCATGCTAAGAAGACCAACAAGTCGATAGAAACAAACTAAAATCTCACGCCCCAACAACAACCGGTTTTCTCGCAGAGTAATTCTGGCGATCTTTTTCCCCGCTTCTTTACATCTGTCGAGCTATCGTTCGCACGGATTTGTCTTTACCGTTTCCACTGACCTTACACTCCATATCTAAGCCAAATCGGACTGACTGGGTGAGACTCGCACGTGTCTGGAAAGGATCGTCGAGAGACTTCAAGACTCTTAGGCTTACCTTCCAACGTGTTATTGTTATGTTGAAGGACGTATGCCTCAGGTAGAAATCGCCATTGTGTTATAAGTAGACTTTATATAAATCTTCTAGACGTACCATCAGTCCGCGAAAGTAGGGCAGCGAGTCTTCGTTCTCTCAAATTTAGACAGATCGGTATTACCGAATACCTTTGGATATGTTGGCGGTGATCAGCAGAGAAATGTACTGCTTCGTATAAATCTTTTTTTTAGAAGTAAGAATGAAAGTGTGGTATATTTGGAAGCACTTGGCATTTATTTATTGAAAAACACTCGGAATCGAGGAATACTTAGCATTGAGCCGCCTGTCAAATGCTTACTATCATTTATTGGATAATGCTACTTAGTGTGCACATATTGCGCCACCCCTTACCTTCCGCTTCCACTATCAAACCCGTTGCAAGTCGAGATCAACCAGCCACGGATCATTTGTAGGCTTGTTCTCCCCATCCATAATGGCCGCATTGACCAACAATGTTTCTTTCCTGAAGTCTATCGGGCAATATCCTGACGCAGGATAAGAATTGGCTTTTTCGACTGCCTTTTGATAGACGGTCTCCACCTCACCAGCCTCGCCTTCTTCTTTCCAAGATACCATTTTCGCCCCATAGCCTTCGTGAATATGACCGAAGCAGTGCATCCGCGGTCTACAACGCTGAAGGGCATGCAGCAAGCTGCTACAGCCTAGATGCCCATGCGCAGAATCATCCAGAAGACCCATTGGTGGTCCATGGGTTATCATAATATCGACTCCCGGCGAATCTGGAACCGGGTTTCGAGAGATAGACACGGTTCCCAATGCAGCGCGTCCGACAGGATTAAACCGATCTTCGTTTCTCTCATAATGGAAAGCCCAGTCCCCGAATCGCGGCTGGTATGGCGAAGCATAAACCGTAAATCTGGCTCCGCTCTTGAGTGTGAAGTTATGCACTCCCTCTGTGAGATAGGTGACCCCAGCTGCCTTGGCCAAGTTCCCAGTCATGATATCCACAGCCTCCGCGTGGTCTTCCTTCTCGCCCTCCTGCTCGTCTGCGTCTACCGTTTTCCAATAGTCCGCGTCGAGCGAGAGATCGTGGTTGCCGGCAATGACGAGTCTCAGTTCGGCGGGGATTGAGGCAAGCATTTTCAAGGCTCTCTTGTATTCGGATGAGCCACCGACTTGTGTTAGGTCTCCACAGTGAAGAACGACATCTACTTTGTCTGTAGAGCCTCGGAAAGGGCCAGATTCTTCGTTGTATTTGAAGTCGTGCGTGTCGGAAATGACAAGGAAACGCGTGGAAACGGTACTAGTACACATTTTGTTTGTGAGAAGTAACTTACTGAAGAAGGTAAGAAAATGCAGTGGTTCTAGATTGAAGAAAAGTTGTGTGGCGGATATATGAATGAGAAGAAGGTGTAGAGAAATAGAAAGTTGTCTTGAAATGCTACATGAAAGTCCACCAGTCCAAAATACAATGTGCGCAGCTTCGTCATACTTGAGACCTTTGAAGTCAAGATTCAAAGAACCCTAGAAAATTATGAGAGAATGACAATGATGATACCAATAATACCAATAATAAAGCTACATCGAAATAACAAATTGCCGCGAATTTATATTAGAAAAGAAAGACATGGCTGAACGCGAAGATGATAAGAGTAAAGTTTTACTAGCGCGCTTGCAGCGTGAACCCTGATTTCAAACGACCCCTCTTTCACCCCTCCTCTCCTCCACCACCACCAAGAACCTCCAGAACAACCCAACAAGAACCCCACACAACCACCCTCAACATGCCTCCCCCATCTCAAATCGCAATCGCAACCAGCTCGGTCCAGCGCCTCGTCAAAGAAGAGGTATCGTACCACAAAGAGCTCGTCAGCCAGGAGGCACGTCTCGAGAAGCTGCTGAAGAGCGAGGGCGATGAGGATGGGAATAAGGAGTTTCAGATTAAGCAAGAGGTATGTGCCTCCTATCTATCTATCTATCTATCTATCTATCTATCTGTGTATCTTTTGGGTCACGCAAAAGAGACTATGTCTGACACTGGATGGATGGATGAATAGAAAACCGCAATAGAAGAGACACGCGCGGTGTTCCCACCGCTCCGCCAACGACTTACGGACGCGGTGCTTAAGCTCGAGGATCAGCTTGAGGCGGGGACTGCGAGTGAGGCGGAGACGGAGAAGGCGAAGGCTGCGATAGAGAGTGCGAAGGAGGCTGGGGCTGAGAAATGAGCTGCGGATTATACAAGGGGGGTGGGACGAACGACATGAGTGAATGATACCCTGGGTGGTTAGATGGTGTATATATGGCAGGATGACCTTTTGTAGCATGGGAAAATAGATTGGGGGTATCTTGCTTTGATTTTGCTTTGGGTTTCTATGGTACAAGCACATATGCCTACAATTACGTGGTGTCCATCTTGTCTTCTGCCTCGCCTTCCTCTATTGAAGGTGCCGCTGGGGAATCGACGGTGACGCGCGGTGTCTCTATCCCTTCACCCATTTGTATATCTGCCGTGTCCATAACCCTTGTTTCCTCCATCAGCGCAGAGCCCTCTCTCCCGGAAGGGGATCGAGCGCGACTTGTACTTCTGCTACCCGATTTTGTCAGATTACCAGAAGTAGTTGGTCGCGGCTTTAACCCTTGCTCGGGACTATCGTTATCCTGGCCATCAGGTCTCGGAGTCGCATTCCCGTTCATGGGCGTCTGTCCATCCCCCGAACCCGAGCCCTCACCAACTTCCCCGTCTTCCTCTCCTCCATCCATCCCTTCCCTCCTCTCCACCTCTTCCTTCTCATCCCTAATGAGACGCCTTAGCTGCATCCCCTCCTCCACAATGCGCCCAAACTGTTCCCGCCTCTCCTTCCATGTCTCCCCATATGCAGCACTCTCCCTCTCCAACTCCCTACACTCCTCCTCCAGCTTCCTCAAATTAAGCTCCTGATCCGAGCGTGGTCTCAGTAGCTTATTATTCGTGATCTTCTCCGTCAAAACATCAAACTTCTTCCTCTGCTCCAGTGTCTGCCTCGCCTCCTCAAGCTGCACCCTCAACGTGACAGTACTATCCCTCACGTTTTGCGCTGTTTCAAGGATCCGCTCTTTATCAGCCTTGTAACGTTCCCGCTCTTGCTCGTTGCTGTTGTATAGGAATTGGATGCGCGCGATGCTGCTATCGAACGCGGCGAAATCGAGGAGCACATCTTCCCGGAATTGACGACGCTCTTGGAGTATGCTTTCGAGAGGCGAGGAATCGTCGTCGCTGTCCGGGGGTGGGGTGGGGAGTTTGGAGGGTGTTGAGACGAGGGAGCCCGGGGCAATGAGGCGTTTGCTAACGCGTCGGAAGGGTTTCTCTTCTACGTTGAGGAGGCGCGATTTATGGAGTTCATCCTCTTCGCGAGGATCGAGGGGTTGGTATGAAGCCATTGTAGAAGATAGACTTGACTTGATTGTTGTTACGAGGAATGAATGTATGTTGAAGCTCTAGAACATGAACTGCTTGGAGACACACGAGCGGCCGCGTTGGCCGCATAACCCGCACTAGCTCTAGCCTCGTCTTTAGGATGTTACTCTTCGTCCTTTGTTCTTGACTTCATTCTCCCACATTCTTCACCATGTTCATGGATCTTTGAATATTTTTCATATTGCTCCCTGTGCGTATTTTGCTACACTAAGCTACGGTTCAGCTTACTCACAGTCTTTGCGCATTACAATTAAGGGATACCACGTAAGCGCCTTGTCTACAATCCAACCACCTATTCCTCAAAGGGTACTACAAAGCCCTTGAATTATTGTCGTACCTCAATTCAACAACCTTCTTGCTGCAACCTCCCCGAAACCGACATAATGCCCGCTCCATCTCTATTCGATTCCAGCCAGAAGGCATGCATAAAGAATATTCGAAGTACACCCCTCCATGCCTCACTCCCCCCAACCCTCGCTGACACTGGCTTCCCAGGTCTCACTGACGTAGGCGACTTTGAATACTGGAAAATCCGCAGCGTCCTCGCGCGCATCGACTCCCCTGAACAGCTACACCAAATCGAACTCCGCTCCCCGCAAATAATGGGCGAAGACGCCGATCTCTGGCGCACCTTCATCGCGCGGGACATCCCCAACTGGGCTTCGAAGGATTGGGACCCCAAGGGGCCGCTCGCATGGTACGAGCTCTATTGCAAATACAAGAAGTGGCAGCGCAAGCAAATTGAGCGGAGTGAAGAGATTCTTAGGAATACTATGATGGGTATTAAGAAGGAGCAGGAGACGAAGGTTAGCAGGATCGTGGACCATAGAACCCTGCCTAAGGTTCCTAAAGATCCGCGCATGATGGCCAATTATGGGGGCGTGCCGCTGGGAAAGAAAGGTGGTGGGCCTGCGAAGTTAGCACCGACCAGTCTTATGTTTAATGGGGGCAGTAAGACGAAGATGAAGGATGGAAAGAGTGTGCTTACGAGGGCAAGGAGGGAGGCCAGGGAAATTAGTGCGAGGAGCAAGTTGGCTAAGCCGACGAATATGTTGGTTGGGGATAAGACGCAGATTTCAAAGGCGCCGGCGGGCATGCTTAATGAGTACCGCAAGGCTGCTAATCCGGGGCTGAGGATTTTGTCAAGGAAGAAGGCCCCGGTCAGTCAGTTCAATGGGGGAATCGGAGGGCCTTCGTTGGAAGAGAGGGAAAAGAGATTGAGGGCCGCTATGGGGGGTGGTTCTAAGGGCACTGGGGCGGGGTCATCTGACGAGGATACATCTGATGATGACGATGATGAGGTCGATGATCTCTTTGACGACGAACCCAAAGAGCCGTCTCGAGCAGCACGACCTGTTCAGTCCCATGTATCACGCCCACTGCCGAAAGAAATGGGTCGCCCGCGTCCAGGTCCACCGCCAACCCTTGGTGCCTATGATACGAGCAGACCTTCGTCTTCATCCCAACCCCAGTCCTCGTCTACCCCGCCTCGTTCAAATAAATCAAGTCCCGCCCCGGGAACAAAACCAATGATGCCGCGAAAGCGTCCTCCGGTTGACATATTCAACCGTGGAGCGAAGAAGCCTAGAGTTGCTAGGTAGCCAAATACTTGTACCTCTACTTTGTGATTTGGCGTAAATACTTTTTGACGGGAGCGTGGAGCGTGGAGTTGGATAGCGGGGAAATTCGCACCAAGTGCACCGTAGTTTTTGAAATGAAATATCTTGAATAACTTGAACCTATTTTGCAAATGCCTGTCACCCATAGAAGAAGAAATAACCGGAGCACATTAATGGCGTAGCAGTTGTCTATTGTTGCGTTATCGACTGCCTCAACGCACACCCACCCCGCGAGAAACGAAGAAACGCCATCCCATTCATCCATCATGCAAATGCGCATCCACCCATCATATCATCTGTCTACCCAGCCAGATCTCCGGCAACCACATATGTAGGCTCCGCAAACTCATCCCCTCATCTATGTATGTATGTACGTACGTATCGTCCGCCCTGTACAGGTACATCGTGCTCGTGCTCGCTCGTATGCGAAGAACCCCCGCCCCCGCCTTCGCCTCAGCCCCCTTCCCAACACTGACCCTGACACTAACACCCCCCTCTAAGCGCAAGCACCAAATGCAGCGTCGCTCCCCCCTCGAGATTATACTCCGCGGCTGTCTTGTCATCGGCCCTATTCGCACACACGCTCTGATTAGAACCCGTCTGTGGAGTAGAAGCAAGGGTTTGGGAAGAGGGGGTAGGGGGAGGGAAGGAGAGGACGGGGTTTGGCATAGAAGGAGGGCATAAGGGGATAGAGGGGCAAGGCATAGATAGATCCTTACATCTGCTTCCCGCCAAAGATAAGACGTTGTTGTACAGGTGGTATACCCTCTTTCTCCTCGACCTTTTCCTTGATTTGTGACACCTGTTTTGGTTCCCCTTGTTAGCAGCTGCTCTCTCGCCACTTTACAGTAGATTAC
Source organism: Lachnellula occidentalis (assembly GCA_007821535.1). Classification (NCBI taxonomy): domain Eukaryota; kingdom Fungi; phylum Ascomycota; class Leotiomycetes; order Helotiales; family Lachnaceae; genus Lachnellula; species Lachnellula occidentalis. Next base: position 25,750 of record QGMI01000414.1, read on the forward strand.
TATAAACTCCGCACACGCACGTCCGAACAAGCTGAACGCGTAAAGGGTGTGTAGGGGAAGTAGGAAAGGAGGGGAAGAAGGGGGGCCGAGGGTTACTTTGTACTCGGGCTCGATATCAAGCTCGATTTCCTTGCCGGTCAGTGTTCGGACTCTTGGTTTCACGTCAGCGCATGTTTCGCAGACAGGTGGAGGAAGGTGGCGTACTTGATGAGCATGGTTACGGTTGCGCTGGGGTTTTTGCTTGTGTGGTGGGTGGGTGTTGAGTGTGGTGGTTCTGGATGTTGAGGTGGATGTGGATGTGGACTTGAAGTTGTTGGTGGGGTTGAACGATGCGCTGCAGCCTTGCCGGGAGAAGGCGCTTGATGAGGGGCAGCACGGCTAGCTGGTTCGGGACTAGGGAATTATGGTAGGAGGGTGGCGGGTCACGTGGTAGACTGTGAGAACAATGAAGCAGGCTGTTAGAGACGTTTGGATATATTGAACTAGCAGTATCTTCGAATTGTGGCCTAATGATTGCTCATACTAGGCCCCTACGATTCATCGATGCTTTCAATCAAGAGGGAATTTAAGCTCGGCTAAAAAAGGGGGCGGGGGGTGGTCTCAAGTGCTATCTATATCTACTTATTCACAAGCAAGCAACGCATATCGTGAATAGACATCCTAACACATTCACAAGCTCAAAGTCCATGTATAACACATGCATTCCATCCCCTCCTTTGTGTCCCAGACAACACATAGATCACCATCTCTCACCCCAACATACCCACAAAACCAAAGCCAATACAACATAGCTTCAAAATGGATCCAACAACTACACCTACACCTCCACCCCATCCCTGGTTGCACGATCCGGCAAACCAACTCATCTTCGCAGGCGTAGTCATGCTCATCGGCGGCGCAGCCATGTTCGGCATCTATGGCCTGCTCACTAACTGCCATCGTTCTCAAGGCGTCAGCCACACAAAAGAGTCCTTGGCAGCAGCGCAATCTGTCTAGACATCGCGCATGTTTCTTAGGAACGTCCACGTCAGTATATACATGTGCGAGCGTCATCCAGCACCATAGAGAGGCCTCTAATCAACAAGCGTCGGACTCGCAGCGCGTGTGGACGGGGGATTCGACTGCGCCAAACTCTTGAAAGGTGCTGTTTCTTGCATCAGCTGAGCATAAGTGGAGAATATATTCGGAAAACGCTTGCCATTTCTGTTGAGGAGCAAGGATAGGATAGGTAAGGCAAGGATAGGGAAGGAAAATTAGGAAATGCTATAGGTTCGGAGGCAATACCCAATAGCACGTATACGTATTCAACAACCCAAATGATACGCAACATATATCATATCATGCATTACAAGCCTACCTGGCCAACATGCAGGTGAAACATTGCTCAAATCCTCCCGCCTTTTTAGTACACATAACGAAAGTTCGGGTTCTCTTTATCAGTCAAATCGTCAAACGCATGTACCATCTGATCATCAACAGTTCCAGAAGCAGCAAGTTCCGCCTGCAATCTATCTTTCCCCGCATTCTGAGCTTTCAAGTAGAAGTGCAGGAAAATAACAACGAGAACGAGAAGTACATAACAGCCCATGTGCGTCGAAAAAGCAATCAAATAACGAGGCGCGTCCCAGGCGAGGAACACTTGGGGTCCTGTCATTGCAAGTTAGGGGTTGTTTTATTTACTCAACCAACTGGAAGAATCCAGACCAAGACTTACCGATAGCATTGCCAGTTGCCCAAGCAATGAAATTAGCCGCTACCACGACGGTTTTCTTCGTCTGCCCTCCGGTGTTGCGAGATATCATACTTATTGCTATTGTCTGCGCGGCCCAGAAGCTGAGCACGAGGTAGTAGGAGAATAGGAGGCCGCCTTGGGTGGCTCTGTTGGTGTTCTTGACTGTCAAAAGAACAATGGTGCCGATGATAGACCTGAGGTATATAGGATTAAAATTAATTATATGGAGTAGAAATGGGAGAAAGAAGAACAACGTACGGTGCAACGAAGATGCCCATTACAAGTGTATTCTGCTTCGTCTTTTGCACAAGCCAGGTGCTGCCAAGAAGCACCGCGATAATGTATCCACCCAAGACCATTGCAAGCAACTGGGTCTGCAGTGTGGTGAAGTGAAAACCATCTCTGATGATGATATTGGCGAAAGCGCCCAGACCACTGGTGGGTAGCGTGGTGCAAAAGGTGATCAGACAGTAGCACCACATTTGGGGATATTTCAATGCTTCCCAAAATTGTTCCGCCCTGAAACGTTTGTTCTGCACCCCAGTCTGGTTGCTTCGAACACGCTCTACGAGCAATTTCTTGTCCTCCTCGCCGAAGCACTTGGCGCGCATAGGGCTGTCTGGCATGTAGACCAATACAAAAATACCCCAGAGCACAGATATACAGCCATATGTAATGAATATTGCTTGCCACGACTTGAGAGATAAGGGGGGACTTTTGATGACGGAAAAGCAGTATGCGAGAAGACCGCCGACAATCTGCTGCATGCCGTTCATCATGTACCAGTAACTGACAGTGGCAGCTTGCTCCTCACGCTTGTACCACATGGAGCTCAAGTACACAAAACTAGGTTGGCAGACTGCTTCGAATATCCCGAGTAGGGTGCGCAGTATGACGATAGTCGTGAAGTTTTTTGCAACAGCATGCAAGGCAAGGGTCGCGCCCCAGAGGATAATTGATACGCCCAGATATTTTGCAATAGGAAGGCGTTGAATCAGCAGATTGGTCGGATATTCGACTATAAGGACGGCAATGTAGATGCAAGTTGTAAGCCATGCGTATTGTTGTCCTTTCAGATGAAGATCGGCGGGGAGGTTCATAATACTCGCAAAGCTCATGGTGCCCTTGTCCAAGGCTTGCAAGAAGTATGTAAATATCATGATGCTCAATACACGTTTGTCGATCTTTCGCTTGAGTCGAGCATTGTCCTCGGGTGAGATATTGACCGCGACGTCGGAAACATATTTTGCAACTTCTTTATCAACTCGATTGAAGTCCATATGATCTTTCTTGAGAGTTTCATCCTCATTTTCAGCATGGACAACCGGCCCAATCTCAGGGTCGAGAGCAACTTTGTGATCCACATCCGCATGGGAATCGGCAGGGCTCGTGGGTAGGATATTTTGGTCCACCATGATGTTTAGGTATGTACTTAAGATATGTGTAAGCGATAGAATGAACCAGAAGAGGGAGGAGATGTTGAGAATGATATATCTCAGGCGCTTAGCATGCATATGCTCTTGAGGAGAACCTTGAACATGTTCCTTTGCCCTAAGCTCGCACTTCGGCTCTTATGAACCCATACGGATCATGATATGTACGGAGTAGGTCAATACGCGCGACAAGATCCACTTCCCCATGCGATGAGCCAATTCATGGAGTCTTGGCGAAATATCAACATTGGGATTGTGGAGTACAGGGGTTCTCTAATCGCGGGGTCGTCGACTTGACTCCCAATTGGACTGTACTATTTGCGGGGAGGGGCTTGCAGCTATAAGGGTAACCCTGGGGGGAGATGTGAAAACGAGAGAGATCTCGGCAGGATTTTGACCGAGAGGCATGGCCGGCACATTATCCGCGAATCAAACTCGGTCTAAGGGTGGGATGGTCCAACGATGTTGACATTCTTTTTCTTTTATGGTCGGACCATTGCAGCCCCAATAATAGAAAAGATTAAGGAGACTCATTTAACTTAGAAACGAAGCTCTCGAAGAATAAAAGATGCCGCAAGTTGCCTATGAGATCGCCGCCAAGGATATCCATAAAACAATCAAGTCATTGATTCACCAACTTGTAAATATCAAAGACGAAACAGGCGAATACCTCCTCCGACTAGAAGATGGGCGCGTTATTGACACGAAAGGTTGGAATGGATGGGAATGGACGCACGGTATTGGGCTATACGGGCTTTGGAAATATCACACCTTGACAGGGTCAAATGAAGCCCTTGTTGTCATTGAGGATTGGTTCGCAGCTCGGTTTGAGGAAGGCGGAACAACAAAGAATATAAACACAGTTGCGTGAGTTGCAAAGCAGCCGCTCAAAAACCGTAGAGAGCTAATTGTACACTCAGAGCAATGCTGACCCTTGCCTATGTGTACGAAAAGTCGGGGAATCAGACCTATCTGCCATGGCTTGAGAGCTGGGCAGAATGGGCGATGTATGATCTCCCCCGTACAAAATACGGCGGCATGTCCCACATGACTTACAACTCGCTCAACTCACAAGAGCTTTGGGACGATACCCTCATGATGACCGTTCTCCCGCTAGCCAAGATCGGAAAATTGCTGAATCGACCGCATTATGTAGAAGAAGCAAAGAGGCAGTTTCTTCTCCATATCAAATACTTGTTCGACACTAAGACCGGGCTGTTTTATCATGGATGGACGTTCGCAGATGGTGGGCATAATTTCGCAGCAGCTCTTTGGGCGCGGGGTAATTCATGGTTGACTATTGTCATACCAGAAATGCTGGAACTCCTCGATCTGCCAGCCAACGACGCCTTTCGGATTCATCTCATCGACACGCTGGAAGCTCAATGCCGAGCACTTGTATTGTACCAAGAGCCAGGTGGACTCTGGCGGACACTGCTTGACCAGCCTTTGGACGAGGGATCTTATGTTGAGAGTTCTGCGGCAGCAGGATTTGCTTACGGTATGCTAAAGGCATTGCGGATGCGATACATCCAAGGAGATGAGTTCCGGGAGTCCGCCATCAGGGCGATTAAGGCTGTTCTGGGCAAGGTTAATAGCGAGGGGGAATTGTTGGATGTGAGCTTTGGGACGGCAATGGGCCACACGTTGCAGCATTATAAGGATATCGATCGCACCAGCATGCCATACGGACAGGCAATGGCCATCATGGCGTTGGGGGAGTTTTTGAGGGCGTTTATATAAAGAGGGAAGCATAGATGAAATCATGAAAGTCAGAACGACGCGTCCGCGTCCAAGCTTCACGCGTTAGCCACACCACGTGACACATTTCCTCTCCCGGGCCAAAGCTTCACTTACTACCATAATTATCACAGCACTAATTAATGTTATTTGATCGGTATATTCCCGACGAGTTTCCAGAACAAGCAAAGCATGATACGCACATGCGGGTACAAGCAACGTTTAGAGGTTATCTGTCGCTGCGGCACTCTTACTCTTTTCAAAACTGCGAGCTGGCCACTTACAAAGCATAAAGTAATTACTGTATCCAATGACGCATCATAGGGCTGCAGCAAAGGGCGACTTGCAACAATAGAATGAGAATGCCTGATGTGGACAAGAAGAGTTGTGCTATGGACACCTGATAGTGAAACTTCACTGCACAGTACACTATTGCTTATATGCAGAGAAAGCAGAAGTCCGCAAGATCGAGGGCCATCGTCCTTGACGAACAGGCTATATTAATACTGTACTTTTTACTGTGACTAAGACAAGCAAGCAAGAGTGATATGAAATTCAGAGGCGTCTGCATAGGAGAAGAGTGCTAAGTGGCATGGCACCCGGTATGCATACCCGCTGGGGCTATCATGACATGGTCGGGCTTGGATATAACCATGCGTTTTAAAAGAGCAATTAGAAAAGCTCAAACAGGTAAGGGGGTTGGGCTATGCGCGTCTTCAATTGCTACGTTGTCTATATCCTTTGTATGCCTGTGAGCATTAGACTTCATCCACCTCAATTAACTGTAAGCCGGTCTCCAGATTGCAGGAATTGAACAAATAAACCATCCATCCATATACGCCCACCATCCTGCCTGTCCAAGGCCATTCCCAACCTTTGCTTAGATAGTGCTTCACCTCCCGTATGTTGCCCTCAACGCCATAATCTGCTGCCGTTCCGCCGCAGGCAAGGAATCAACTACCTCCTGACTCATCGCCATAACCTGCGCAATCAACGCCTCCTGATCCGGCATCACTGCTTGTGGCGGTGGGGGCGGAGGCGGGGGCGCATATCCGTGGTTTGGGACTGGTGGCGTGCTGATGCCAAGCTGGCCGCTCATATGCTGCGGTGGAGGCGGGAAGCCAGGTGGGTATGCGCCTGCTGGTACTGGGTTTGTAGCTTGTTCCACAACACCTGAGAGCGCATCGGTGGACACCAGGCCCATGAGTAGCAGGGCTTGGAAGATGGCGTAGGAGAGCTGGGGGGCTTGGTGCAGGAGCTCGGTTGCCTTGGTGGGGTCGGTGGTGGCGAGGGTTTTCATCTGCGAGAGCACGTCGAGGAGTTGTTGTGGGGGGAGCGTGCTGAGGGTGCGCGAGATGGCGCCGGAGCAGTCGAGGCCGGGGGGGGAGGTCGATGCC
>QGMI01000415.1:0-31947 GCA_007821535.1 Lachnellula occidentalis
GTGTCGCTGATCAGGTAGCGGGTTGCGGGGTTGTCGGTGCAGTCTAGCACTATGTCGTACGCGGCTATGATTTCAGGGGCGTTGGAGGGGGTTAGGTGCGTGGTGTGGGGGATGTATGTTGGGTTGGGGTTTAAGCTGCGTAGGAGTAAGTTGGGATGGTAGGGAGAGGAGGGGAAGCGAGGGGGGGGGACAAACGAGGATAGGTATGAGATTGCGGAATCGACTTTCAGCATCCCGACTCTAGATGTGGTGTGGAGGATTTGCCGGTGCAGGTTCGATAGCTCGACTGTATCGCCGTCTACGAGGCCCAGGACGCCTATACCTGCTCCTGCTAGGTATGCAGCGGCGGGGCAGCCGAGGCCACCTGCGCCTATAATGAGGACTTTGGCATTTTTCAGTCGTAGTTGTCCTATAGACAGATCAGTCAATATACTGTACATGCTAGAGTCGGTATGTGAGCAAAGTAGCATACCTTGGATCCCAATACTAGGCACAATCATCTGCCGGCCATAACGTGTATATTCTTCCTGTGATAACGGCCATTTCGAGGTCACAGGCTCTACACCATTCATAGACGTCTCTTTTTCTTCAATATTTGCAAGTTGCTCTTTTAGCTGACTAAGTTCTTGCTCTGTAGCAGCTATTTGTGCTCGTAGAGCTGAGGCGCTGGTGGTTGCTGCTTCCATCATTGATGGTGTTTTAGCGGGGTTGTGACTTTTGAGTTGTGAGTTGTGAGATTCAGGGTCCTCGGAAAATATTATTTCTTCAAACTTCAGACAACCCGACCACCACAACGACAAACCGCCTTTAAATCTCAAAGATCGAGCTGTCTTCTTCAGCTGGATAGGAATAATTCAAGCATGGTATATATATATTCCATTCCCAATAAAGGCAAAGCAAAGCTAACAATCAAGCAGGCGCCCACAGCACCCAAAAAACGCCCCTCCATCCGCTCCAAGACGTCGAAATCCACTTCCACTTCCACCTCCACCGCTACCACAACTTCAGGCTCAGGTCTCATATCCCGTCCTACCTCCCTATCGTCCAATTCCAAAAGAGACAAACGCACCATAAAATCCAGTCTCTTCAAACACCGCATCGAGAAAACACACTCCACGCCTACGTCCAAACGCCGGCGTCCGTCCAAGAAACTAGTGTCCAATCTCGACTCTCTCGCAGATGCGTTGCCTGATATCGAAGAGATGAGTGGGGGCAGGACGGGGATGGCGGCAGTGGGGAAGATTAAGATGGATAGCTTGACGAGTGGGAAGGGGCTGATGAGGCGGCGGGAGAAGGTGGAGGTGGTGGAGAGGGAGAGGTTTGGGAGGAATCTGGGTTTGTTGATGGGGAGTATGGGCACGAGTACGACTACGACTACGAGTATCCCAAGTGCTGCACCACTGGTAGAGGGTGAGGGGTTACAAACAGCTCAGGCTCAGCCTTCAGCTACGGCGAAGAGGTTCCAAGCGTTACGGGCGTGGATTGGGGAGACGATTGACAAGGATGGCGCGTTTGAGGGGAAGTGATCTGCTGGATTGATTTGGAGTTCTGTTTGTGTTTGAGATACCCAATGGCAATGGCAATTGCATTTACAGGCTTGATATGGTATGGTATGTGTATTGCTATTTTTTTCATTTCGTGTGTTGCTGCCATAGTTAAGAGGCTATGTTCTACTGATTCCAAGCGGTCATTATCCTACAAAACTTTCCCCATTTCTTTTCCATATAGGAGCCCATTCGCAGCAAACCTTTCTATTACAATCTCTTACTATTCCACAATTTGGTTTCGGTCTCCACTACATGGGTATCTCTTTGACTTCCATCACGTGCACCTTCCCCTCCCATCTCCACTATACGTCATCAGCAATCATCTTATTATACCAAAGACCTCCTTTCATCCTTCATTCCTTCAATACTTTTCAAATCACTCATCATGCCTCCTCGAAAACTCTCCCGTCCCCGCAAACTGTCATATTCCAAAGCCTCCCTCTCCTCAATCCCCTTCTCATACGCCTCCGTCTCAGTCGGCTCTCCCTCAACACCCCTCCCCGAAAAGCTATCCGCCATCTCCGGGGCGGGCTTCACAGCAATTGAACTCGGCTTCCCGGACCTCTTATCCTTCTCCTCCTCCCATTTGGGCAAAGAAGTGAAGGAAGATGATTTCGACAGTTTATGCCAGGCAGGGAAGGAAGTCAAAAGGTTGTGTGGGGAAAAGGGCTTGCGTATTATGATGTTGCAGCCTTTTAGTAACTTCGAAGGCTGGGAGGATGGGAGTAAGGAAAGGGAAGATGCGTTTGAACGGGCTGCCGGCTGGGTACGTATAATGGAGGCCGTTGGGACTGATATGTTGCAAGTACGTCTTTCTTTCTTTCCTCTTTTCTCTACATCTATCATACTCCTACAAGCAGAGGCGGTCGCAGGTTTGACAACTGCTAATTATACATAGGTAGGATCCACCGACTCCCCATCCCCTCCAACCACTTCTTCCTTCAACCGCCTAGCCATGGATCTCGCATCCCTAGCCGACCTCCTCGCCCCGCACTCCTTCCGCCTCGCCTACGAAAACTGGTGCTGGGCCACCCACGCCCCCACCTGGTCCTCCGTCTGGCAAATCGTCCAGGCCGCCAACCGCCCCAACATCGGCCTGTGCCTCGATACCTTCCAGACCATCTGCGGCGAGTACGGCGACCCCACCACACCCTCCACGCTCATCCAATCTGCCGGCCTGCAGCAGAAACTCGAGCACAACCTGACGGCCTCGCTGCAAGCGCTACAGGACACCGTGCCGGCGGACAAGATATACGTGTTGCAGCTCAGCGACGCTTATAGACCGCCTGCGCCCTTCAAGGCAGATGGCGAGAATGGCGAGGGGAATGAAGAGCCGCCTGGTGGTGGAGGAAGCAAGATCAGAGCGAGGGCCAAATGGAGCCATGACTATCGACCGTACCTGTATAGCGGTGGAGCCTTCACCCCGCAGTGTGTAGAGATGTGCAAAGCCGTGCTAGGCACGGGCTTCAGGGGCTGGTTCAGCGTGGAGGTGTTCGATGGGATGAATGAGGGCGGGAAGAAGGATATGAAGGCGTTCTGTCAGGGTGCTATGGAAAGTTGTAGGACGTTGATTGGGGAGTGTGCGGGTGAGGTAAGTGGAGTGAGTGAGTAGAGTACCATGGCAAAAATAAATATCGAACAAAACTCAGGCCGTGTACATTTTGTATTGTAAATATATGTACCGCCAAAAGCCCAGGAGCTCGAGCTCATGTATACATGCAAATGTACTTCTCCCCTCCCCTCTCCCCCGTCATCTTCCTGCCTAGCATAAAAACCACCCACCCACGCAGTGCAATGCAATGCAACACAACGCATTAAAGCCCTTACTCAATGCTCTGCACATCCACCCATGCGCTTAAAGCCCCCCATCCCCGATGCCTAAAAGATAACTCCAAGCGCCTCTTGCTAAAAACACCCACCATCCATTCCCACCATCAATCATTGAGCCATACGCAATTTCCACGTCATGAATCAATCCTAGGCGGACTCGCACCCTTGCCTTTTGGAAACGGACTCGCGCTTCTACTTTCGTCATTCCTATGGCCCGAGTGCGCGTTAGAAAGATATTTCCTAGAGGCTTGAGGGTTGTTTGATTGATTGATTGTGGGAAATGGTAGAAAGAGAACAAGAATAAGAGGGATGGGGGGAAGAAAGGGGGGAAACGGGAATAGAGGAAGGATGAATGAGAAGATGTGATGTGGAGGAAAAAAGGGAAATAAAAAACATACGATCTCCTCCTCTCCCCTTCCTTCCTAAACCCCTCAATAATCCTCAACATCTCCTTCCTCCCCCCACTAGCATCCACCACCTTGCCACCCATACTCATACTAACCTTCTCCCTCGCATTCGCACTCAGCAGCCTCTTGAGCAACAGATGCCGCATCAATATACACACATAGACCCCACAATCACTCCCGTTCTCCTGCTGCGGACTATCCTCCAGATTCATAAACCGCAGCCCCTTGCCCAGCAACTCGCTAATCTTCTGCGTCGCCAGCATCGCCTCGTTGTAGTTCGACGGGCACAGCGAGTCGTAGTGGAAGGCCACGCCGTCGATGACGGATACGAGCAGCAGCGACCAGTGCGAGCCGCCTTCGGCGATCGACACGTTGCGCGCGTCGTTGATGGGCAGGAAGATGTGTGTTGTGTGCGTGAAGTCGGGCAGCGCGTCGCGCAGGGAGAGCGCCGAGGGCGTTTTCATGAGCATGAATGCCATGGAGGGGCGAAGGAGGACGATGTGCGAGGAGGGGAATTTGAGGAGTTCTGAGCGCTCGAGGTATCTGATTGTGAGTTTAGTCGTGTCTGGTTCGGGGAGGTGGAAGGTTTTACTCTTCCCAGAAGGCTATTGTCTATATGTATAAACTTTGTATTAGTAGTGATAATTGTAGTATGGGGGAAGAGGAATGAGGGGACGTACATTATCGGTAAGCCAGTCATTCTTGAGTGTATCGACGTCCTCTTTCGTAACTAAAAGACCAAATCAGCATCAGTATCCTAGACCTCCCACACGCTCTCCTCCCCCCTCTTCTCCCATTATTCCTCGAAATAAACTTACGCCGTGCATCATAATCTACCCACAACACAATTAGCCCTACCCAGATCATTTCTCAAGGTATACCACAATAACTCACAACTTAGATACGCATCGTCAGGCGCCAACTATATTCATCCAGTCAGTTCCAGTTCCAATGCCAATTGCATTTCCAATTCCCATACGCAGAATCAAAAACAACCAGACACCATTAGCCCATCATCCCCATCCCCAACATAAAGACCACCACCCAGATAAAACGGTCGCACCAACACAGACATAAACACAAGCCTAAACTCATGATATCCCTTGTACACATGTAACATAACATAACATACGTACCGAGTCCCCAAAATGCCTGCTCACTCTTCCCTTAAACGGATGGAAACCTTTGCTACTCATCCTACCGTCCCTACCGTACCTGCAGATATCGATACGCGGGCGCGGGGCAGGTAGAGAATAATCTTGAATCGAATGTATTCCGTCTATATGTAGTAGGATCGAATCGGAGGCAGGAGTGGCGGGTTGCTTGATTGGATGGATCGATGGATTGTGCAGCCGATGCCCGCTAGAGTGTATAGGAGGTGTAGAGAATGGAGACAGGGACAAGTCTTTATTGCATTGTTGTCGGTCGTCGTCGTGGTCCTCGTTGTCGGCTTGCAAGAATGAGAATGGAGGGCCGAGGCGGTGGAGATGTGGGAGGGGGAGGGGAGATGGGGGAGGGGCAGATTCTGAGGCCTGGCCTGGCCTGGCCCGCAACGTCAAAACGTCGTCATCTGTTTGCCGCGCCGCGTCTACATTACAGTACACTTCTCTTCTCTTCAATGTACAGTATCACTCACTCAACTCACCCCTGGATTCTTCACAATACTTTCAGTTCCTTGTAATGTGATTGCGATTGAATATCTTTGATTTGTTATTTTAAAGCCTATTATCTGTACAAGTGCTCGTTGTTTGTCCATATATCATTATCCTCTCCTGCAATGCCCTTTCCGATTTCCTTTTCCTGACCACATGCATTGCCAGCATCTTCCCTAATTAACCGCTTTATAATATGTGCCATTATTTGCCATGCAATTGCACAGAGATATCATGTTCCACGCAGACCGTCCAGCAAATTGCCCGTTAGCATCATCCCTCTTCACTCCTCATCCCCACCTTGATCCATCTGCTGCCGGATCGAATCTTGCCTGCTAAGCCATTCCTTGTTAACTCGTGCAAGAGGTCTCTGCTTCAACTTCTCCACTAGCTTGGAAATCGACCCTCTTGCCGCCGTATAAGTCGCTATCATATTTTCCTTCTTCGCCTTGAGGCTATGTAGCATCTTGGATTTTTCCCCGGCCCGCTTCTGAGCAAGATTGTCGAGAACCTTGGTACCATTCTCGTTGTACTCTTTAACGAGCAGGCCCATCTTGTCTTCCTCGTTCGCAAGTCTGATAAGCACCTCCTATTACCTGTTAGCACTGTGATTAGGGCTCCAGGATACATCACTTACATCTGCAATACGGTGAATAGCTTGCCCGAGGGTTGCGTAATGTGGTCTGACTGCCATGTTCCACTGCTCTTCTGGACCCATCTCCTGAAGTGGTGATCTCGAAGCCTCACTAGATTGACTCTCAGCCGTACTGCCACTGCCACTGCTTAGGCTCGGAAGCCGTTCTTCTATGTTGACTAGAGTCTTCTCCGGATCCTCCTGGAATCCTCGAACAGCCACTCTCTTTCGGCCTCTGATTTCCTGACTGTTCTGTGCGACGATTGGCCCAGCTCGAAGACGTTGACTGAAGTCGTTCGATAGACAACCCTCTTCCCGGAACGGATCCGCCAATTCCTTCTCTGGTAGAATAACCTCTTTGGAGTTAACCTTTTCATAGCCATCTTTTGTCTTTTTATGGGCCACATAACGGGGTTCGGTCTTGTCAGGGGACTCTGGGCGTGCTTTTGACTGACTCTCCAATCTCACTCTGGGTCCAAAAGCGTCGGAAATCCTACGTTCTCGAACTTGCGGCGTCTTCTCTTCCGGCTCCATTTGCTCTTCGATGGCTAAGATCTGCTTCTTCAGCTTCCATTTCGCCTTGCTGATATGATCAATCTGCTGCGTGCCTGGAGATGCACGTGGACTGCCGTTCACATCAACTCGAGACCCCTGAGAACTCTGTCTTACCAGTTTTAGAGTCTGGATGACTTTTTTCTGCTTAGGAGGTGGTTGAGGCGGACTACTTCCAAAAACAGGATCGTCATCCTCTTCAAATTCATCGACGAAGTCTTGTTCCACCGGGCTGTCATTTAAGCGCTTCTTTGGACGGCTCTGCGCATCAAAATCGTCCCTATCACGTTTTCTCTTTCCGTCGGAAAGCTCCTTTGCCGGAGTATCTGCTGTGATATTACGTCTCAGGGATTCTCTAGGAGTACTCGAGATTCCTTGGTTAAGAGCTCCATCTTTGCTGAAGCTTACAACGTTCGGTTTTCGGGATCTGCGATCATCTACCAAAGGAGTCTTCGAATATGTCGTATCCGGGCCCTCTGTGCTCTCTTGCACTTTTGCTTTACCCCTAGGACTCCTTCGTGTTGCTAATGGTGACTTCCTCCTGTGCTCTTGGGTTGGTATCACAAGTTCGACCGTATGAACCACAGTCTCATTGCGGGACTTTGCACGGTTTTGCAAGGCTTTTTGGCTTATTATCGCTGGCGAAGGCTTTTCCTGGGGCTCTTCGTGGTCCACCTTGGGGGTTTCGAAATCCCGTAAAGGCGCAGAGTTCTGGTTCTTTTGATTCAATTTGTCCGCAATACGTGGGCTTCTTCGAGGTGAGGCCCGCACATCTTGATCCCGAGCATCAACTTCGGCTGCACGCGGTCGTTTCGAAAGAGAGCCTTTTTCCTTTGCTGCCTTTCGCTTTCTCGATTCAATCATACTACCTCCCTGTTCAACTGGAGGTGACGATCCAGTAAACAACTCTGCGCGATTGGGAGTAGCATTTGCAAGGCCTTTAGTGGTTCTGTCTGGAATGACTTGGGTTTTGCTTGACTGCTTAGGTTCATCCGAAACCTTGAAGGTGCTTGGGCGGGCCGTGGTCGCGGTAGATGTCTGCATGACTGTTGTAGATGGGTCGTCATATGGAGCAGCAAGTTCGTCAATACCATCTTCAGATCGATATTCAGCAGCTCGCTTCTCATTGCTCAATTTCTTAGGTGTATCTGGAACCTTGAGGATGCTTGGGCCGGCGTTGGTAGCCCCAGATTTTCGCTTGATTGTTGTGATCGGGTTTTCAGATGGAGCAAGTTCGTCAATGGCATCTTGATTTCGATGTCTGGCAGCTCGCTTCTCGTTGGTTGATTGAGCCAGAGGAATCGGCGGATTGGCTTCGGCATCTTCAGCTGTGCCTAGGGAACCAAGCATACTTTCCAATTTGAATGCCATTTCAAGACCCGATTCCTTGGCCGATTGTTTGGCCCTACTCTCCTCCATAATCTTCTCCTCAACTTCCATTACCGGGGAGCTCTTTTTGGTTGGTGTTTCTCTAATAACATCCCCGAGGGCGGGAATTGAGCAAAATGAGTCGTCATCGATTGCCATCGAAAGGTCATCTTCTCGACCTTGGGCTGGCTTAATTCCATGTTCTGCCAGAGCCACAGTCGTCTTTGACTCTTGTGACTGGCTTTCAGCTTTATGAGCATTTTTGCTTCTTGTAACACGTGGCTCTGGAGGTAGCATATCCCCAATTTCCGGTGGGGATTGTCGCTTTTTAACGTTTGCCCGGGACTTAGGTGTTGGCGGCTGCATGCTTCCATCAACTGGCTCCGCGAGCTTTTGCTCTTTCGCTGTTGACCTACTCTCGGTAGCTTCCACACTTTCGAGTGCTGAAGGTGCGGATTGTCGTTTCTTCAGGTCTACCTTTGGAGCGGCTTTCTTGCTCTGCTTCTGAGACTTTGGTGCTGTCTTTGAAGGAGCTTTAGATTTCCCCTTCCCAGCCGCAGGCTTGTAGCCGTCTTCTTCGACCGGGATCTCATAGACATCAGCTGCATCGGCTGCAGGTGCCTTGGCTCCTTGACCCAGCGACTGAGTGCCCCGCCCCTTTGCACGCGCGGCATGTATTGCATTTGCGTCTAACCTCTTGCTTCTTGTTTGACTAACATTTGCGAGGTGTTGACCCGTAGTCTGTGGTGGTGGTGGGACAAAATCTCCGTCATCTTTCTCAGCACCATCAGTGGTTTTTGGTGTTGATGCGTCATTGGTCTCTGGGCTTGTGAGTGGCTCGGAATATAAGACCTCCGCCCTTGCGAAGTCTGGTGGTTCCGCGCATGTTTGGTCTTTGGTGGCTGTAACTTTGGCTGAAAGTTCATTCTGCTCTGCCACCGCAAGAAGCTTCGGTACTTCGTTTCCTTTCGAAGCATACTGGGTTCGGATGGGTTGCTTTGCAACAGGTTTCACGCCCTTGCGTTTCCTTGCATTTGATTTCGAAACCGTCTTGAGTTGCGGGCTCTTTTGACGAGAGTTGGGCCCGACTTCATCTTGCGCGTTCATCATGCTCTTGATCGTAGGCTGGTATCTCTTGCGTGGTGGGCTTGCTTCATATAGGTTGTCGTTGGAAGTCTCATATTTTGGTGCCTCTTCGTGGAAATCATTGCCCTCGTCATCTGACAGCTGGTTTTCTGGAGTAGATCCCAATCCGAGCTGCGGCTTTGTAACGGCCTTGATGAAATCGTTCTTTGGGCCTTTTCTGGCAACTGGCTTGAAGGATTCGGATTCTCCATGATCCAACGCAATGGCATCTTTTGCCTGTTGACTTCTTTTTTGCTCCAAATTATCTCCATCGACATTGCCGGCAGCTTCTTTGGCAGTTCTCAGTTCTCCTTCTTCCAACACAATAGCGGTTGCCTGTTGACTGCGTCTCGGCTCCGAATTATCTTCATCGAAATCGCCAGCAGCTTCTTTGCCAGTTTTCAGTTCTCCATCTTCCAACACAATAACGCCAGCCTGTTGACTGTGTATCGGCTCTGAGTTATCTCCATTAGCACTAGATTCGTCGGAAGTCTCCAGTTCTCCGTTGTCTAACGTAATGGCATCTGCCTGTTGACTTGATTTCGCCTTCATGGTATGCTCATCAACACCGGCATTGGGGTTTCTGTACTCTTTGGTGAATTCTAGGCCGGGGTGCACCTCGTAAAGGCATTCGATGATTGCTTCGAGAACATCCGCCGCCAAGTATATGTTAACAGCACGCAACTCTACCCCTTCCCCATCCAGAAAGCAGACCGTATCGTTATCGTTCTTGGTTGACACCAGAAGCTGGATCATTTCCTCCTGGGAATCATCTTGAAATACGGCCACAAGTCTACCGAATAGAGATATTGGGATGTCAATGATATGATCCAAGGATTCTGTTGTCGAAGACATTATGGTCAACCACTCCCGATTCCCATCCACCATAATGTTGACAGGATTGTTCTCAGGTACAAAATTGTGTTGAGGCGTCAGCTTGCAGCCGTCCGCAAAAAAGAACCTAACATCACTGTGTTCTTGTCAGTCCAGCCTCGAGTATTGAATGTGTTTACTCACGACTCAGCAATTTTGCCATCGTCGAACAGGTTGTCAATGTAGCCGCTAAACAGCTGACTCCATTCCTCGTCAACTTGAGAGCCAATTGGAAACCCTTTATACAATTCTTTATCGGCATTGACGCGCCAAAGACTCTCTAAAGTCACATCGCCACTTTGTACTGTTGTTCTCATCAACTTCCCACAGATGATTCTGATGACTTCGTTGGTCTCTCTGATCACAACTTCGCCAATGGTCTGTCTATTGCAAAGTCAGCAGCTTCGAAGAAATCTAGTTATCCTGTGAACTATTTTTACCTTGTTTGATCGGAACATGTGCCTAGTCTGTCGCAATTCTCTGGGGAACCTCGAAGAAGCTGGTCACACAGAGCACCAGCCTTGCTGGTGTAAGTAAACGATTTCAACGCGGGGCTTGGACCTTACCCATCTGCGCATTCCAGGATGATTGTTGGCGTCAATAAAGTAGCTTAGTACCGGCTGCAGTATGCTTTTGCCAATCAGGTCCTTTCTCTTCTGGATGGTCTTGCCGCTGACAGTTCCATCTCTGTCATGGTGTAGTGAAGCCTGGCTATATCAGATAGGTACTTTGCAGCGGATGGGGAAGAACACATACCGAGAGTAAGTACAGTGCACGTTCATTTTCAATACAGTAATCTGTCTGAAATACGGTCTCTAGTATAATGCAGAAGATACTTTCATCGATCCTACTGCTCAAGTCGTCTCCATCTTTCTGTATACTGGAAACGAGATCTTTGAGAAACTTCGGCTCGAGAGATGTTGACTTTTGGCGCTGGATCCTGAGTATCCCCTTCAGCGTGTTCACGACTTCTGGAGCTCTATTGTTTCCGTTAGCATCATGTGGTGGATATTCGTAAAGATGCTGGGCTTACTTGATCTCTCCATCGGCCGTCCATGCCTTACTCAGGTGCTCGTATAGCTTCTTGAAGGCTGCCGTAGTGCCTGGATTAGAGGACGTGATGTTGGTCTCCTGGGTTCCTTTTGGAGGCATGTTGACAGCTCCTGTTTATTCTTTGGTTAGGGCACGCAGCAAAGCGGATGGGTATTTGATGTCGAGAGCATCACATGAGTCCACATAGATGCTCTCGGTCTCGGTTCAAGGTGCGCCAAGTGGGATGTTGTGGAAGGAGGTGAATCTTACAGGTTTGCAGTGAATTGTCGAAGAGTAAGTCTCTCCCAGGTGAGGTCTGATGTGGTTGTATTACCGCTGTAATATGACGGCCCCGGTCTCAGTTTCGTGGATAATTCCTCTGAGGAGCTGAGGAGCGTCGCGCGCCGAGATGGTCCTGTACTGTGCTTGATGTTAGAAGAGTGCGTGGTGATGGTAGCTTGATGGATCTTGGTACAATGCGGGGACTGCAATGCATCTTCCTCGAGCTCGAGACAAGCTCCAGGAGTCCAGGAGACGGGAAAGGGTGAAGTGAGGTCTTACTGTTCAAGTATGGAATGCAGTCAGGATAGTTTTTGATCATGTACGAGATCATGTACGCATTGAAGAGAGGATGGCTACCATCTGAAGTGAATTTTGAGAAGGTTTGTTTTCTTTGGTGCGAGACACGCGACTTGGAAGTTGACATTCACCACCGAAGGGGAAGGAACGCAAGCGAGGTCACATGTTGACACTTGAACAGAACTTCCCATATAGAACTGAGATCGGGTCTAGAGATATATCGGAAGTTCTCTTTGGCTTTCCAATTTGTTCCTTCTAGTCTGTATTCCCTTTCTGCCGGTTCTGCCTTGCACGTTAGTCACGTGGCGGGGCTCGGCTCTCTTGTTTCTCCTATTTTTCTCCTGCTTCCAAGCATATCGGCGAGTTCTCCAACCCACCTAGATCGCCATTGCGATCGAGGAGGCTATTGTATGACTTGGAAATGGGTGAGCTGAGCGTAATGTTGCTAGTTGAGAAGTAGAGCTGTGGGGACAAAATGTTTCAACTATCCAATATCTAGGGCAAAGCTGTTGGTTGCAAGGCGGTTTTTCATCCCCGTCTAGTTTAAGTTGAATTACAAATCCCACGCCCTTTCTCTCTTTTCCCCTCTCTCCAATGAATTGGATACAGTGTTGGTAGAAATGAATATTCGAATTCAAGCAATAGTCTCAACAGCTGGTGGGGGCGCGGCAGTCTTCTCCACATCCTCGGCCGTCTCTACCTCCGCACCATTGAACGCTGCGCCAACCTTCCCTCCATGCTCCTGAATATCCAGAACCATGGCGTCCAGCATACTATTGCCCGGTTTTGTTTTCCAAGGACTCGGTCCATCCTTTGCAAATAGGAGCTCGATCTCCTCCAAAGTCTTGCCAGCTGTTTCTGGGTAGCTGCAGGTTTCGTAGTTAGTGACTTGATTCTGAATAATTTCATGCCAAGGAGTTGAATGGCAGTTTTGCTCTTGATTCGTTGGAGAACTTACCTGATAAACGCTTGTGCAGCAGCAGCGAAGCACAACACGCCGAAAATGATAAACAACTTCCACGAGATGTTTTGGAAGCCAGGCGGGATGAAAAATCCGATCGCGAAGTTGAACAGCCAGTTTGCGATAGAAGCTAGCGCCATGCCGGTAGCACGAGTCTCAAGAGACCAGACTTCGGCCGCATAAACCCACGCAATGGGAGCTAAGGTGAGGGAGTATGCCAAAACGAGGAGATAGCAAAATGCGATGACGGTGTATGCTGGCGAGCCGGTGACTTGGACTCGTACAGAGAGATTGCCGTCGAGTCCGTCTGGGAGAAAGGTGCCGTAAGATCCTAGGACGCCTCCAACGACAAACATGCAGACTCCCATTGCTATGGCGCCGTAGATCTGAGTGAGCCTAGTTAGTCGATATCTCAAAGGGGAGAACGAGTTGTGAGCGAAGGATTCTCGGAACTTACCAGAAGAGGACGGCGACCGGTCTTGTCGATAAAGAAGAAGGTTGCTGCTGTGCCGATGATGAAAATCGCGTATTGAATGCCAGATGAGACGAGCCCGATGTTTCCAGTCAAGTTTGCCATCTCAAAAATATAAACCACGTAGTAAGTCATTATATTAGCCCCACTTAACTGCTGCCAAGCCTGTACTGAACAGCCAGCGAAAGTGCGTCTCCCTGTATGAAAATAGCGGTTAGTCTTTCGCTTTCCATGGTAAAAATCCAAGCTGGAAGAGTCAGATTCAATCACTTACACATTCCATTCTTGACGAATCTTCTCCAACCCTGTTGACCTTCTCGTTCGGCGGCGAGGATCGTTGTAATCTCTTCCCACTCAGCCATAACCAAGGGATCATTGACGTTACCACCAGCTTGGATATCAGCAAGAATAGTAATCGCCTCTTGCTCCCGCCCAACCTTCGCCAACCACCTCGGGCTCTCAGGCAAGAACGGAATCCCCGCCATCAAAAACACAGCTGGAATAAGCTGCAGGGCCCAGGCAGTCCTGAAGGACGCAGGGCCCTTGATGAAAGAGCAGCCATATCCGGCGAAGTACATGATGAAGATACCCCATTCAATAGCCCATTGCTGGATAACGATGATAGAACCGCGGGTTTCTTTGCGTGAGATTTCGGCCAGGTAGACGGGTACTTGGGATGAGGTAATGCCGACACAGATACCGTTGATGAAACGTCCGCACACTAGCATTGCGATGCCGGTGCAGCCGGCTTGTAGGGAGGTTCCGAGAAGCCACCAGAGGCAGCCGAAGAATATGGAGTTGCGGCGGCCCATTTTGTTGGAGGCGGGACCAGCAATTACTTTGAAAGTTAGTTTCATGATCTGCTAAAAGGATGAAGAGAGAAGGTCGAATTTGGAGAAACAATGTTTTGTTTGGCAAAGTACTTACGAGCTCCAATGACCGACCCTCCAGCAAGTGCTGCTTGAATACCACCCTGCGTCGTTCCTTGAGGATTGTCGAAGTAATCCACATATTGAGACGTTCCAATAATAGCTGATATGGATGAAATATCGAAACCAAATCTGAGACATTGTTACTATCTGTGTCTTGACAACGTCTGAATTGAGCAAAACTTACAACATACCACCTACAGTGGCGACAGCAGCAAGAAAATATACATTTTTAATCTTAGGAAAGGTTGGAAGCGCCATCGTTGCGAGAAGGAGTCCAGTACTCCGAGTTAGAAGAACAAGTAAAGGTAAAGACCATTATTCAACTGGTACTTCTCCCCTCTTATACCCCATTCTCCCCGCCCACAAGAACCTGGATAAGGAGCGTGGAGAAGGCGGAGAGCGGAGTGATGGTGGGAGAGCCAGGTGATCTTCATCTGGGGCATGATGGGGTTGTGATTGGCGCGCATATAAATCTGGAGATGCTGCTGAAACCACTTTTCTGAAGTTGGAATAGTGACGGGACCTTACTAGAGCCGCACCAAGCAAATACAGTGAAAAGGTGGTTCCGATAGTTAATAAAAACGGGGAGGACAGGGGAGTCCACTTTATCATCCGAACCCACACTCGCCCCACCTGACAAATGACTCGAGAACATGGAATCTTCTGTGTTCACAGACTCGCAACTTAGAGGCGTGCTATTCGTGGCCGGACAACAATGCAATCGCCCACCTGAAGGCGTGTACCAAGGAAAGATAGTTTATATAAACAAACAGTTCCCGCTCATACCTAGCGCGCATCCATTCCCCTAGCACTCGCTAAAGCACGGCTAAGACGGCTGGCTGAAGCTTGAGCGGCCATTACTCCGTATTTCCGGCCGCTGTGGTGGCGCTCCAAGTACGAAGTGCCTCGGGATTTAAGCGAGAGCTGACCATGTAAGAAAGGGGGAACTGACCAGGGTGGTGATAACCAATCGAGAGGTCTGTGGAGGTGAAGAAGGTTCTAGTCTTGTAAACCAATAAAGACGAGAATACTGAATTAAATGCTTCCCACTTATGCTAGCTGAGTCACATAGTCCTAAAAAGTTGAAAGATTTATCCCCGGTGTGAATACAGTAAGGACCGGGGGGAAGTTCATATAGGGTAGGAATAACCTCAATGAGGTAGAGCATGTGAGCGACACGGGACTAAGCACGTGATGCATAAAACTGTCTGTCACCAGCCTGTGCCAAGCGAAAGCTGATCATGTAAGAAAGGGGGAACCATGCCAGGATGTTGTCATAAACTTGGCTAGGGCAATATTTCGAAGTACAAGTTATCCATTGGTGGATTAATACCAAACAGCTTTTGAGTACGATCATCTGTTATCTACACCTTATTTAGACAGTGGAGTACTACGAAGTAAGAACCTAATTTGTATACCGAGTACTAGCAGAGCGATTTTGTATTTCATATAAGCCCTGTAAAGTATAGATCTCAAAAAGATGCAGTCTGGATGACATCACTCCTTTACGAGAGATACATTTACACTGCATAGATCAAGCAGGAAACCAGAAAACATGACATGCAGCTTTTGACCCCAATCTAATCATCTGATTATCAAACCGACGTCTCTAGAATCTTTCAGGGAACTTGTTCTCGATATACGGCTTTCTTCACACAAAGCCGCCAGCATAAATGTAGACCAAGTTTTAATTTCTAGAAAACACGTATAACACTACAAGCAGGACTTCAAGTCGAAACTTCGAAAGCCAACAAGTCTTACCCGCAACAAACCAAATCACAATATGTATAAACCCAAGATCCCCCGTCCATTCCCTTCCCTTCACATGAAAAATCAAAATAACATATTCCCTCAAATCCAGATGATACCACCCGCTTACCTGCTTTTCCCCACTACAGTACATTCAATGCACCTGCACCTCCAAGGCACAGCAACCAAACAACCACCAAAATCTCGTACAGTAGTCCGTATACTACACCCCACACCCATCCCTCACCTCACCTTCCGTCCCTACCCGAATCTCACTCCCACTCTCACTCTTCCCGATCCCAAAATGTCCTCTCGGGCCCCGACACGTGAACGCACGCGCACCAATTAAAGAAAGCATCGATACCCGATCTCAGATATCATACACGTCCTCTCTGTGGATGAAAAAAGTGGCGGAATAATGTACCAAAAATCCTGCACATTATTCGGCCATTTGTTTCATCCACGTAGAGCACGTCCAACTTTGCCCAAGTCAAAAAGAAAAAGAACATTAAAGTGAACGTGTGGCAAATTCCAAATGCAAGTTCAAATCTTAGGGATTTTATGTAGACTTATTAGCGAATCTAAAGTCCGATTCTGATTTGCATGTCTAGCACCGAAATATCAAGAATATGTCAAAATAAGCAACTTAACTCGACAGATCTTATATCGTTTCCAATTAGGTCTTTGCTAGATGATTACGATAAAGACATCTAATCAAGTACTAGTATACACAAGTTCTAAGATTCGTGGACCAGCGCTACTAGTGTTAACTGCAAGAGTCAACAAGAAGCACAAGAAACGGAAATTCGAAAAGAAAATAGTAGTAGTATTCAACCAATACATTCCACATCTACTTAAACCACGGTATCAACAGAAATAACGCCCTTGTAACTCAAATAACAGACATAGCCTAAAACGCCAAATCCTATCTATGCATTACTTTACTCCATATCGAACTCGGCATCTCGAGCCATGTGCGCAGCTTCCGAGACGATAAACAGCAATCGTGTGCCATTTCCTGCCGTTTGCCAAATCTAGAAAAATATCAGTAAATCCTTAGGACGGCGAAAGGAACGGGGCGAACTTACATCAAGGTTGGTGTACTCCATAACAGCAGTTTGCCACTGATCCAGGGTAAACCCTTTGGCAATGACTCTCCCTTCAACCTTCTTCATCGAAAGCTCCATGCCCAGAGTCTCGTCCTCGTCCTCCTCATCCACGTCATCCGGTCTACATTGTCCGGCCTCGGCAAGCGCACGAACCATGTTGTAAATGCGCGAGCTGGGCGACATATCTTTCCGGAACCCGTCTTGATCTTGGTACAAAGTGTCTTTGCTGGCTTCGATAAGACGCAGAGCCTCGTCAACATCATCCTGCACCACTTCCTCGCTGAACCTGAGACGGGCGAGAGCTTGGGCTAGACGGAGTATACCGAGGAGGGTACGTGGTGAGGTATGCGCGAATTGCTTCTTGTTCTTCTCGTCTCTGGCTTGCTGTTCACGCATCTTGACGTAAGCTTTCACCATGTACTCTGAGACAGAGGTTGGGACCGTGGGACGGAAGGTTCGTGCTTGGGCTACGTATTGGCGGACTTCGTGGGGAGTGAAGACGACGCCATCTGTGTCAGGGTGCTTGTTGTTCATATGGACATAAGTTACGTGACGGGCGAGGAGGGCATCTGTATCTCTTGTTGGGGTATCGAGGATAAGGAACAGGACGTCGAAACGTGAGAGAAGGGCCGCTGGCAAGTTGATGTTCTCCACAGGCGAGATGCGAGGGTTGTATCGGCCATAGAGGGGATTTGCGGCTGCGAGAATGGAGGTTCGTGCATTCAAGGTTGTTGAGATACCAGCTTTGGAAATGGAAATGGTTTGCTGTTCCATAACTTCGTGAATGGCGGTTCTGTCGCTATCGTCCATTTTGTCGAATTCATCAATACAGCAGATACCATTGTCTGCGAGGACTAGGGCGCCACCTTCCAAGATCATCTCATCCGTGACTGGATCTTTCATGACAGCAGCAGTCAAACCGACACCACTACTTCCTCGACCGGTGGTGTATACACCTCGAGGGGCAACTTTGGTAATATACTTCAACAATTGGGACTTGGCCACACCGGGATCACCCATCAAGCAGATGTTGATATCACCCCTGATTCTCATACCATCACCCATGACCTTTGTAACACCACCTACCAGCAACAGCAACAGAGCCTTCTTGACGTCCAAATGACCATAAATTTCAGGAGCAATTGACTTCGCCAGGTACTCGTAAACGTGACCAGAGGCTCTGTATTGCTCTATCCGCTTGAAAACTCGGTTATCAATGGCAAGATCCTCGTAAGCCTTCTTGTGCTGAATCACGTGTTGTGCCTCCAAATAGGTATCTGTCAGGAGACCAGCACGAATTGCTTTGAACCCAGTGTATGGTGTAGGTAAAAAGATTCCTGCGACATCAACGACATCTCCAGGATTGATTCTGCGGACTAGAGCACCGTGGCAGAGAATGGTCAACATTCTGGGAATATGGCCCACAGGAACTTGTTCAGCCATTTCTTGGATCTTGACTTCCTGGAATGGCTGGAACTTTGAGGCTCGCGTAGAGTGATGCAATTGACCCTTGGTTTGGTTGACCTCACAATCTTTTGATGGGCACTCAATTAATGGTCCAAAAGTCTTCGATCCTACTGGCTGGAAGATTTCGCATCCGCAGCGATCGCAAGTGTATGCATTTACCTCTACTGTCGGTTTGACATCGGAGACTCTGGTGGTAATTCCTCGAACAGTGATTAAGTGTCCTAGATGCTCTCCGCGAACTTGTCTTACTGCCAAGGCCTTGAGAGGGTCATCGGTCTGAGTTCGTGGCTTGAAGTTGAGAGTATATCGTCGAGTCAATTCAGCCGGGAAGAGCTCAGGCTCGATAGGATCGGTTTGATCGGCAGCCGCTTGAACAAGCGCATTGTTTCTTAATGTTCGTTGAGCCATTAGAACATCGAGGACATCGTCTTTATAGCTGCTGCAGTATTAGCATGATTTTTTTGGTGACAGGTATTCGTATCCTACTTGATCTCGCGTGTTGGCTGTGGCATAACATTGTCGACTGCCTTCGCCATAATGTCCAAATAGTGCTTGGCATTGGTCTCGATGGAATCAACCAGATTTAATGGCTGTCCATTCTCCTCTGATAATCGGTCGTACTACGAGAGACTTGTGTCAGTAGTGCATTGTGATATCCACGGCTTTATTGCTACCTTTGCTAGATCGTCCAAATCGATTGTAATTTCCTCCTCATATCGGTCTGCAACCTTCTGAAGCAGGTCCAAGTATTTCAGCTTCGGCATCTTGGCCTGAGATCTTTCTTGTCTTCGCGCATTCTGTCCCTCGTTGTCATCTTCATCCATAAAGTCGTATTCGTCACTCAAATCATCTTCGTCAATGTTCATGTCCCCGAGCGCGTGCGTGATGGAAGCAGAGGGGGAGGTTTTAAAGGTCTGGAGGAACTCCTCGAAGGCCGCTGTAGACGTAATTAGCTTTGTATCAATGGAAGTTCCTGGGCCTGGTCGCGCAGGACATACCCCGGTGTTCATCATAGTCGACAGGCGCCCTGAATTGAAGAAGCGCCATGTTACGCAAAGCCCCTAAGGTTTGGTAAAAGGAGGGTATTCAAATTGAAGAAGAGTACACTCGTTGACTCTTGGATATATCGGCTATGCGACGCAGGGAGAAAATGTGGGAGTGTTGCGCCGGTGTTGAGAGAGGTTGTTGGTGGAGGGGGTGATTTCGTTGTCGCAAGAGGCTTGAAGGTAAAGTCGATGGCAGGAAACTGCAATGCGGATTTCAATTTACGCGCTTTGGCAATCACAACCGCGACGCGCGACTTTTCGTGTTTCTGGCTCAGCTACAGCCACAGTCATCAGCCACAGATTGATTTGGTGGGTCTTTGCCGAGGCCTTGTGAAAGATCTGGGGATGCTGTGCTGTACCTTAGCGGTAAGCTTCACGATCATCGGCCCTCCCCTCGTTTGGTTGTTTGTTCTCTACAACTTTTACCCATCATATAACGGCAACATGGCTCCAGAATCAAGACGGCGGAATAGTCAGGCTACATCGGCTGAAATATCAGTTGTTGCTCATTTGAAAAACTGCCTAGTCAATCTGCCCTCATCCTTATGCTCGTTGTTGATCAACTCGAATACCGTTTGTTTCCCTCTCAACACTCCAATGCTGCTCATCTTTTGACATCTTTGTAGGTCGCACAGAATGTCATTATAGAGCTAAACTATCGCGTACCCTCACAACCTGGCGCGAAACAAGCCAATGGAGCGCCCAAAGAACGAGCTGTATTTGTGGGATGGACAGGCATGCAGAGCAAGCGTAAGCTTGCACCTATTGTCAGTAGAGACGGAATTGCAGGTACCAGAGGGAATACTGGTAGAGAACAGGAGGTTCCTCTAGTGGAAATAGACGCGACCTTTGCGCGGACACTGGGCATAGTAGATGGGCAGAAAGTTACGGCAACAATACACATGGATCCCCCAATAGCGCATACGGTCGAGATTGAGCCCTTGACCCCTGAGGACTGGGAGATAATTGAACTACATGCGACGTTTCTGGAGCTCAATATGATGCATCAGATACGTGCTTTGCCAAATCCGAATTATACCCCACCAAATGGGTCTGCTCCTGGTCCACATCCGCTCAGCCTCCACCTCTCCCCAACGTCTGCCGCCAATGTGACAGTGCTTTCACTTACTCCCCCTCCACCATCGAATTCGCCGTTCGCTAAATTGGGCCCTAATGCCGAAGTCCTTGTTGCGCCCAAAACACGGTCCCAGCCGCCTCGATCCTCGGCGGAGAATCGCAGTGTTACATCGAAGAGAAGTACGGGTGCAAGAAGTGGTGCAAGTACATTGCGGCGGAAAAGTGGTCTGGACGAAAGCCGACCATCCATGTTTTTCCGGGGTGTCGATCGAAGTCTTTTTGAAGAATTCTTCGAAGAGACCAAGGACGCGGAAGACCAGGGACTGAAAGTCTGGGTTGACCGAGATGTATTGCTTTCCAAGGCATTGAAAGGGATTACATGGGTTTGTGTTACAGTGGTCAAGCCGGCAAGCCTCCAGATTCCAATCGACCCTCAGCGTCAACAACAAGAGAACGAGAGTTTACAGGCTATTGGCAAAATAACATCGAAAAAGGTTGCCAAGTTGATGGCATGGGACGACCCACCGGATAGCCAACATGTTGCTTTGTCAAGGGCGTTGTGTGCCGCTATGTCTTGTGAAGGTCTAGTAGGTGGTGTCGTCAAGCTGGAAGCTGCCCCTCCACAGATCGAGAAAAACGCTGCCAAAAGATCCGAAGATCCTTCCCAACCAGCTCCCAAAGCTACCGCCCACATACTCAAGGTGTTCCCTTTCGTAATTGGCAGTGCTAAAGCTATTGAAGGCCTCAAATTTGGTGGCGATAGCAAGGCAGAGCGAGACGAGGCAGCACAGCGCATTTTGAAAATGTACAGCAAAACTTCAGCTGGTGATGGCCTCTTAGATGGACCTTTGACCGACGGATCTATTATTGGTACACCCTCAACACCAATCTCCGGATGGGAAGGCGGAGTATTGAGGTTTGACCACAGCTCTCCAGAATCCGACAAACAGCCATGCCATTGGTTCCTGGGGTCGGAACGTAAAATTGCCATCCAAGTTCAGCCACCAATACCGAAACCGTTTTCCATCTCTAAAGAGAACGCTATTGGTGATCCTCTCCCTCCAAAACCTCCTGTGCTTGTTGGAATAGATAAACTCATTGAGCAACTACGGTCGCATCTCTCTCACTTGTCGTCAGTCTTGCTTACAGGGGCACTTGGGTCCGGCAAAAGCTCTGTAGCACAGCTTCTTGCTCATCGGCTGAGATCCGAGATGTTGTTCCACACCACATACTTCTCCTGTCGGCAACTTCTGAACCACGAGACCCAAATCTCTACGATCAAAGAAACATTTGCTAGAATATTTATGAATGCGTCTTGGGGCGCCAGACTTGGCGGAAAGTCCCTCGTCATATTGGACGATTTAGATAAGTTGTGCCCCGTTGAGA
The DNA here is from genome assembly GCA_007821535.1 of Lachnellula occidentalis. Taxonomy (NCBI): domain Eukaryota; kingdom Fungi; phylum Ascomycota; class Leotiomycetes; order Helotiales; family Lachnaceae; genus Lachnellula; species Lachnellula occidentalis. Next base: position 21,799 of record QGMI01000415.1, read on the forward strand.
CCGAGCTTGTCGTCGGAGATGACAATGGTCGCAGCCGTCAAATCAGTGAAAGCATTTGCAACTTAGTCCGGCAATACTGTGGTCGAGACAGTGGCGTAGTTCTTCTGGCTACAGCACAAGCCAAAGAGTCGCTGCATAACGTTATTGTCGGTGGGCATGTAGTTAGGGAAATTGTGGGCTTGAAAGCCCCCAACAAAGAGGGTAGGAGGAGAGTAATGGAAATGGTTGTCAGACAAAACGCCACCGACGCGGATCCAAACGAGATGAAGCCTACTTCAGGAAGTCGCCCAGTCACTGCTAATGGCAGTGCTAGTGGAGACGAAGGGGCGTGGATGGACGGCTCAAGCGTGGGCAGTCAAAAGGGGCCATCTAGTAACGGCTTTATCATCTCCTCCGACCTCGATTTCCTCGATCTTGCTGGTGAGACAGATGGGTATATGCCAGGCGATATCGTTCTCCTCGTTGCTCGCGCTCGAAGTGAGGCATTGATTCGATCTGTTTCGAAAGATGCTGATTCCGCCTCCATCAGTCTCACTCGTGGGGACTTCAATACGGCGCTCAAAGGCTTCACACCGGCCTCACTACGCAATGTAACATTGCAGACCAGTACTACGACTTTTGACTCTATTGGCGGCTTACATGCGACTCGGAAGATCCTCCTCGAGACTTTACAGTACCCTACCACATACGCCCCTATATTCGCTCAGTGTCCACTCCGACTGCGTTCGGGTCTACTGCTTTACGGTTATCCAGGATGTGGCAAGACGCTCTTGGCTTCGGCTGTAGCAGGCGAATGTGGTCTTAACTTCATCTCAGTCAAAGGTCCCGAAATTCTCAACAAATACATTGGTGCATCAGAGAAGTCTATTCGAGATCTCTTCGAACGAGCCGAGGCTGCCCGGCCATGTGTTCTTTTCTTCGATGAATTTGACTCAATTGCACCAAAGAGAGGTCACGATTCTACTGGCGTTACCGATCGTGTAGTCAATCAATTGCTCACTCAAATGGACGGTGCGGAGGGATTATCCGGGGTCTACGTTCTAGCTGCCACTTCGCGACCCGATCTCATCGATCCAGCATTACTCCGGCCTGGAAGATTAGACAAAAGCCTCATCTGTGACCTCCCCTCTACAGAAGACAGAATCGACATCCTCCAGGCCCTGGGAAAAAAGCTCACCCTCAGCCCCGAAGTGTTTTCTGCCCTCCCCTCAATCGCCTCCCGCACAGAAGGTTACAGTGGCGCAGACCTCCAAGCCTTAATCTACAATGCACACCTCGAAGCTATTCACGACGTTCTTGGGGACCAAGACCACAGCACCCCATCACTAGGAGCAAAAGGCACAAACGGTACAGCTTCCTCTACAGCGAATCGCAATTTCGTACAATTCCGCTACGGCGAAGAAGAAGAGCGCGCTGAAGCCGAAGCACGTTCCCGAGGCGGACATAACCAAAGCAAGATCCTTGCGGAACGCGCCGCGATCGCTGCGAAGCTTTCGGAGATCAAAGCAGCGAAAAAGAGGGCGAAGAGGGGACAGGTTGAAGAAAAGGGCGAGAGGGAAGAGAAGGAACAGCAGGAGGTTCTTATTGGGGTGAGGCATGTGGAGAGTAGTCTACGCAGTACGAGGGCGAGTATTAGCGCCCAGGAACGTACACGGTTGGAGGCTATCTACAGAGAGTTTGTGGTAGGACGGAGCGGGGAGATGAGGGATGGGGAAGGCGGCAGGGAGGTTGGGGGCAGGACGAGTTTGATGTGACATGATGTGATGTGTTCGTAGAGGAAAGAAAAGCGTTGCATACGAGTCGATTCTTGGATTTTGTGTGAGTGCTTACAGCTAGTTGAGTCTTATGTTTCTCTATTTGTAAGGCCCCCTTCTTCCCCCCATTCAATAGAGGGTTTCAGTGGTCAACAGGATCAATAAGCTTGATTAAGGGGGAGGAGTATAAACTTCTCGGCGATACGAGTACCGAGATGGAGGTAGGTTTTAGAGTTCGAAGATCTTTAGAATGACTTGTTGATTTCCGGCAGGCGTTTCTTTCTATCTAGCGTACTTGGCCTGACGTTGAAACATCTGCAAAGATTAAAGCTATCTCGATGAGATGACCGCCGCTAAAAGGGACTAAGTGTGTCTTGCATATGTATATATATAGATGACTCTATTCTCGGACATAACTTAAGGTACTGTAGCACCAATAGTAGTATTGATACAGGATTTAGAGTAACGTCAGGCTGATTTTAAGGTTATACGGAGTACAGTACGGTAGTACTGTACCGCACCACGAGGCACTGGAGCTACTATACAAAGCGGGAGGCATTTCGCGAGCGAGCGGGTCGTAGTACCTGAGCTTAGTCCGAATCGAGTATACTATAATATAACGACTCCGGTAATTGGACTCGGACTCCAGTTTTGCGAAACGGTCCGGCGAATCCTGAGATCTGCACGTAACGTGGAGATCTGCCGACGATGTTAAGCAATGTGGACCCAAAATGCCGCACTTACTCCCATCGACTTTTGATGTCCCACGCTACCTGGCACATTATAACCTGTGTGCCAATTCTTTCTGTCCACCGCCGGGAGGCTTCTGAGTTTCGTGGTGACGGCCGTAAAACAATTAGGTAGCTCTCAATCCCTTGAGAGATGGGGCGATGTTCCGTTCTACAAGGTATACGTTTCAAAAAGTGAGCGGTTTTATATCTTACTACCCAAAGATCGCTATCAGCTTCAGTGGTCTGAAATTCTCATTCAATCGAAGGAGAAGAGGGGGAGAGCCGGCCTTTATGAAAGTCGGAGCAAGCTAATAGGTATCAGGTTATCATTAGGCAATGGAAACGGCTATTCAAAGCTTATCGTCCATGATATTGTACTAGAACAACCTTGCAAACTCGCAACTAAGCCTCTCCCGGCCCTCTCCCCAAGGAATGCTTCGCCACTCCTCAAACATTGCACCGATCTTGAAACAGATTTCACATATTACCCCTCTAATGACGTTCCCACCGAGATTATACGAATCCTACTCCGAAGATCTGCCATTCTTCAAGTTGTCCTTAACTACAGCTTCTCTCGTTATTCACCTCACATGCTTGAATGTGTAGCCTGCCTGATGGCCATCTTCTATCGAAACGAGGTATATATACTCTATCATGTCAATTCCGACTGAAATTGCTGCTGGAGTTTCGGGTTTTGACTCGGCATATGACGGACACCCCACGCTCGTCTTCACTTCAATTTTCCTGGTCATTCAAATAACATTCGTTGGACTCCGGTACATTTCAAAATGGATAGTTAACGTAAGATGGGGATACGATGATGTTCTGGTTCTCATAACCTTATTTTTGCAAATAGCAATTGCGGGCATTGCAATAGGTAACTGTTCTTTCCTCCCAAATCCCAATGCCCAGGTTTGAAAACAGGAATACTAATTTCGCAAACAGACGCATTGAGAAATTCTGGTGTCGGATATCACCAATCATATTTGGTTTTCAACTATCCCCTTCTCTTTCGACGCTGGCTTCGAGAACTCTACGCCTTGACACTCATCTACAACTTCACTGCTATCCTCCCCAAACTGGCAATATTGATCTTCTACCAGCGGGTTTTTGGCAGAAGTAATGCACACACGCAAATTAAGATGCTGTTTGGAATCTTGTCTTTATATCTAGTGATTCTGATCGCTCTCGATATTGGCAGCTGCCGGCCAATTGCCGCAAACTGGGACCGTAGTATTCCGGGTACAAAATGCTTGAAACAACGCACTGTTGCCGCCTGGATCGTGGTCCCAAATATAATAACGGACATTTGGATGTTGATCCTCCCTATACCGGTCATCTGGACCCTGCAGGCAACGAGACGACTCAAGATTGGTTTGACGTTCACATTTCTCATTGGTGGCATGTAAGTACGCCCTGAACGTCTAGTTTATGCTTTCCTCGTCTAACAAAAGCCTTTGTACAGTGGTCTTGCTGCGTCTATAGGGCGGTTCGTCTCGAATTTGACTACCAAGAGCAACGACGCCACGATGGAAGCCACGACGCTACTCATCTGGCTGCAAATAGAGCCAGGATGCTACTTGATCTCGGCATGCTTACCTACCTTGCGCCCTTTGCTAGACAGGGTCGCCAATCGTCTGCTCAAATGGGTTCCGAACGAGACTCTCAAACGGACCTTTAGATCGAAAAGCTCTTCGGGACAACATACAGGTGAAAGCACGCTATGGAATGTGCAGTTGTCGTTTCAGCCTTCAGATCCCTCCATATATCCTAGAAATGTGATTCAGAGGACCGATCCTTACGCACCACTGGTACACGAAAGTCCCAACAGTAGACGATGAGTCGATCGAAACGGGTCAATAGACGCGGGTAGAACCTCGTTGCATCAAGATCAGCAGTCCAGAGGGAGCGATGTGGCCCTGGAAAATGGGCTGTTCTATCAAGAGAGCAATCGAGATTGATATTGAGGATATCTTGTGACCTTTTCAGTGCAGGTGAATGGAAGTACGGCAAATATTGTTGTCCTGCAGTACATGCAGTAGTTTTCCCCCGGTGCCCTGTTTTGCGTGTCCGCAAACTTTTGACGAAATATCAAGGAAGTGGATCTCAGCATTGCAGTTGTAGCGTCAGATAGACGCCCAACAAAGCCTCTCAAGTATCTCTTCCAGTACTTGCTCGACGCCTTTGGTTGACACACATGGTCCCAAGAATAGCTATTGTGGTTGAAGTCATCTAGTCAGGGTGCGAATAGTTTTGAGTCTTACTATTCAAAATAACTGCCTGGTCACATGGCTGCGGAGCTGAGGGGTGCGGGCACAACTTTAACAAAATCAGGCCATATCGAATGATCAATGGCTATTGATTTTTTAGGTAGCAGATCCAGAAAAAGAAAATCCTGTACCACGAGGGGCCACAAGGGGCATGGCCTGCCAGGGCCTGCCAGGGCCTGGCTGGGTAACGTCTCGCTAAATGTGACAAAGTTGGCCTAGCGCTACCCCTTTTTACACAACATGCCTCTAATCCAAAAATATCAGACATCGGAATTGAACTCTTTCGAGGTGAAATATGATTGAAGTCTTTAAATCAAAGCAACCCCATGTTATTAGTGAAGTGAGGAAAATATTGCACAGTGCAGATATCGATCGTCGGACACATTACGAGATTAGGCAGTTTGAGCCAGAGATGCCGCTAATGTGCAGAGGGGTACTACAGTTACAGTGGAGTGCAGGAAGCTGCACCTTGGAAGTGAAGTCTAGGCCTTAGTTCCTGGACTTCAGTGCTTTCAACCTGCACTGTTCTAATGGTGATACTTTCATGCGGGCTATGTAATGCATGGCGAAGTTTGAGCCGCGTTTTGTCTTTTCTATCCATTTATCCGAGAAATTTATGAACCCCGCTCTCATCTGTAAAAACTATGGTAAGTCTTTGCCTTGCAAAGAACATAGTATATGTATGTTTATATACGGGACTCTCACAGCCTCCTAAATCCTTAGATTAACCCTAACCACTAGTGTGTATCTCTCAGCCCTAACCGTTCCTCATATAATAATCAACTTCAGCTAGCGAGTCATCAATTGGAGAGTATAGACAATGGGGCTGTTTTTTTTTCGTCTGCAGAAATGCCTTATGGCCTGAGCAGGGCGAGGCAGGGGTTAAGGCAGGGGTTAAAATAGGATATACGAAGTAATAAGGCATAGGCTATATATTTAAGGTAAGGGGTTGCAGTATAGGTCTTAGCTAATAGTCTAGTCTAAGTAGCGTAATCTATAACTATCCTATGAGTAGTAAATCCCTAGTTGCGTCATACTGTAAATAGCGTATCCTTATAAGCAGTAAACAAGTAGTAAACAGCTAGTCACGTCACATTACAAGTAGCATTACGTAAACTGTATATACATTCATTTAGACTCGGTAAATAACTAGTATACACGTAATTATACTAATTAGCGTCGTGTAAACTACATAGACGTTTAGACTTGGTAAACAACTAGTGTACACGTAATCATACTAATTAGCGTCGTATAAACTATATAGACGTTTAGACTTAGTAAATAACTAGTAGAAATGAAATAGGTCTAGCTTTATACATGTTGCGATATTACCAAATTACTAAGCAGTTGCTAACTACTATAAAGGTATAGGCTCCCCCCCTTTCCTTACGTTTTTTTTTCCTTATAGCTACTTAAATACTTATAGTAAGTAACTTGTTATAGACTTCTCTTTAATATCTATTTGCAACTTTTAATACTTTATCCCTTATTTATATATATACTAGTAGCTAACTAGTTATAGAGTTATCTCCTACTAAGTAGCCTTATTATAACTGATCGCTATAAACTTAATGTTAGATATAAGGTTGCCTCGTATAAACGCTATAGTAAGCAGTCCCTAACTAGTTCTTGACTACTTGATAGCTTATTAACTTTATAGTTTAGGATTCGCTTAATAAAATCGATTTAGAATAGTATAAGGTATATTTTTATCCTCCTTGCTTATAACTAGTTGTTAACTAGTAATTCAAATAATATGTAGAGTTTACGGAAAAGTTACTATAAGCGCTACTATATTAAGGAAGCATATTAGGATAAGTAGTTATTGACTAGTAAGTCACAAATCACTAACTACTTATAGACCTACTAGGAGGAAGGAGAAGTAGTTATACCTTTAAAGAAGAAAGGAGGTAGGCAGATAAAGTATTTGCCTTACAACTAGTTAGAGACTAGTATTACTAATAGAATACAGTCTCTAAAAGTGCCGACTATTAGAGAAGACTAGTCTGGAAGTAGTTGGTGACTAGCTCTATAACCTAGCTTATAACTTTAGTAGAGAGAAGGTAGAGAAGGAAAAGGAGAAAGAGGAGGAGGAAGAAGAGGAGGAGAAGGAGCCTAGATAGTAAGTTATATCTTAAGAGACTTTATTTAGTTGCTAACTAGTTGAAAACTAGATTACTAATCTGCTATTGCAGTAGTCGGCACTATGGCGTAGCCCCTACTACTACCGCCCCTTCTTGCCAACCTATATTCTAGGCCTTAGAAGCCCTTCTCTACGCCCTCTAAGTCCCTAATTGACCGTTAATACTAATATAAGTAGCTATAGTCTAGTCGTTTACTATTAACCAACTAGCTATCAACTAGCTTACTAGAAGTATTACGAGCCTGAAGAAGCTAGTACTTTGAGTAAGCTTTCTCCCTTCTACTAGTTCTTAACGGTTTGCTAACTAGTTAAGACCCTAATGCTACCCTATTACTACCCTTAATACTACTAGTAGCATTATACCTAGTAGTATATACTAGGTAGGAGGATAGGTATAAGTTATTTCGAGACTAGTAAACTACTAGTTGCTAACTATTATAAGAAGGAGGAACGTTTAGAGGATAAAGATAATAAACCTATACTTATACCGAAGTAAGTCAATTAATTACCTATAATAAACTAGTTGCTAACTAGCTAAAGTAGACGTCCTAGCAAGAAGACATATATTGACCTAACTGAGGACTAGGTAGAGGCCTAGAGGAGTATATTGTTTAGGGAGGAGTATAAGATTAGTAAAGGAGTAGTTAAGAACTAGTTGATAATATAATAGTACTTAGTTTTTTCTTTATAAATTGAACTTTTTTCCTTCTATTTTTCTGAAAAGTAAAAGACCGATTTACTTCTCGTCTATATAGTATAAAACGACTGGTTTTGAACTACTTGTAGTATAACGTAATAGTAATATAGGCCTACCTAGGTATTACCGATATTGCGATACGGCTAGTTATTTACTACTTATAGAACGTACTTCTTATTATATAACGCTTGGCAGATACTTTATCCTATAGCTAATTTACGCTATCTATACTAAGCTTAGCTTTCGTCTTACTTTCCGGTCTACGACTAGCGGTTTACCAGTTAGTTATAAGTGCTGACGATTCATAATACGCTACATTTTAGTATATATACTAATTTCATTCCTAGTATATATGCCCTCCTTTTTTCTTTCCCTTTTACTTTTTCGTTATCTTTTCTATTTATTAGAAATATTTATATTATTAATTAAATATGTCTTTTACTTGTCGTTAATCTACTTATATATCTTATATATAGCTGTCTCTTCCGCTTACACATAATCATATGATTTTATTATATAAATAGTTTTGCTAATAGTACTATAGTATAGCTAGGGACAAGTATAAACCCCCTCCTACTAGTTAACTACTAGCTACTAACTAGTTGCTAACACTTTTAAGATACTAGACCTCTGTAACTAATCTTCGCAAATATACAAAATGTTATATTACTAAAGACTCGTCTTTTACAATTCAGTCTACTAGCAAAGGTAGCTATGCTTTTTTAAATATAGATATAAATTATATAATACTAAAGTAATTTTCTCTTATCTATTTTCTTAAACTATTACTAAAATTTTATAGTTCTAAATAGAAGTCTAAAGCTGCTATATCTTCCTTTCTCCCTTATATATAGTTAGAAACTAGCTTTTCTAGCTTGCTATATGCTATATCTTCTATTCTATTTAGACCTTCTATATCTATACCTGCTATATCTAACTAGTATATAACTGCCTTTAAAGTAGTTATTTCGAATGATTTAGAAGTAGCTACTTCTATACCTACAAACCTCCCTACTAATTTGCCTATACTTTCTTATTCTACTATACCTATAGATCCTTTTGCCTGTATTAATCTAGCTTTACCTTCTTTCTCTATTTGGTTAATAACTGATATAAAAGTAGTCTCTTCTTTTTATTTGCTTGTACCTTCTTGTTCTACTACGCCTATAGATCCTCCTATTAATCTAGCTTTACCTTCTTCCTCTAATTAGTTAATAACTGATATAGAAGTAGTCTTATCTTCTTTTCATTCTACTATATCTTTTCGTTCTAGTTCTACTTTGCCTATAGATCTCCCTATTAATCTCTCTATAGATCCGGCTTTACCTTCTTCTTTTAATTAGTTGATAACTAATATAGAAGTAGTCCTATCTTCTTTTCATTCTATTATGCCTTTTTATTCTAGTTCTACTACGCCTATAGATCCTCCTATTAATCTCTCTATAGATCTAGCTCTACCTTCTTCTTTTAATCAGTTGATAACTGATATAGAAGTAGTCTTATCTATTCAGCTTATAGATCCTCCTACTAATTCGCCTATGTCTTCTTATTCTACTACACCTATAGATCTACTTGATAATCTACCTATACTAACCTCTAGCTTTACTAAATAGCTTAATACCACTTTTGATACTACCTTTAGTTCTTATTCGGCTGATATTATAGTTGATGAAAAGGAGTAAGTTATTACTACTACTTTTTATCTAGTATTAAACTAATTCCTAATTAGTTCTCCTAATCGCGTCTATCTTTATAGAATTGCTAATTAGAGGTTAGATAAGCAAATAGCAAAGGAATAGCTAGTAACTAATTCCTAACTAGGATCGTCTATAGCTACGCCTACATTTATAGAACCTAATACTTAACCCTCTTATTAGCATTAACTATATTAAGATATATATAATAGTCCTTCTTCTCCTAAATAGAGTATAAGTCTAAGAATACGTAGAATAACTAGATAGTCAAAAGAGAGATTAGTTAGGGTCTAAGACCTAAGTAGTTAACAACTAGTTCTAGTATAGTAGGAGAGAAGCGATAATACTATAGTAATAGCTTCTTAGTCTACTATTCCTATACGCAAATCTAAACGATTAGAGTAATAGAATAGTAGCATTAATATTATACTATCTATCTTTTATATTCTTATTTAATTCTACTTATAAGGTATTAATATATACTTATTATACCCTTATAGCTTTATCCTATAGATGATCTTTAAACTGACTCTTTAATGCTAACCTTTATCGCCCTTCCTCTTTTTGTATTTATAGTAGACTTGCTAATCTATCTTGCTTTAAAAGTAAGGTATTAATATTAGGTATATTTAGAAGCCGTTTAGCAACGAACTAGTTATTAGCTAGTATGCTACTAGGTAAGGGATTGTACTACTATAGCAAAGAACTAGCTTGCGTAAGTACTAGAGAGTAGTTGCTCCTTACTTAGTAACTAGACGATATAGTTAGAATATGCTATAAGGGGGATAAATTGATATCAGGTATAGTTAGGAGCTGTTTAGTAATAAACTAGTTATTAGCTAGTGCGCTACTAGGTAAGG